>JAPMOQ010027636.1:171134-207391 GCA_026543055.1 Argiope trifasciata | reverse complement strand
ACTTTTCACGTCATGTTAGATTTATTTAATACTAGCTATTACCAGCGACTCTGTTCGCATGGAAATTTTGATGTATGTGTACGAAAAACTATCAAATAATGACAAATAAAGGGTAATTAAACCTAATCTAAAAACGATACATTTAAAGGTATTAGCATATGCGAAAAATATATAACATAAATACAATCTTATGACAAAAACACGCAACTAATGTAAACACAATTTATTTACATTGTACACCCAAAACAGCAAATCAAGTCCCGTCAAATCCATTTTATTTATGGATCGAGATGGAGATAGCGACAACAGGATTATATACATAATTTTTTAACTTTTAATTTTAATGAAAACACAGTTGTCATCACGTGCAAATACAATTGATGTCACAACAATCACGCGCGAACTTTCAACACCAGTTGACGTTACGCAGATGTCTGACTTTCCTACGCCAGTTGCGGTAATGCAATGCAGATTAGAATTTTTTTTATTTCCTTTATTCTGTTTTTAATTTTTTATTTTTATTTAAAAGTACTTGAGAATGAATCCTAAAGATCGATTCATTAACTACATTTGATTTTAAATACAACAAACACAAAGAAAATAAATAGAATCGTTTGAAAAAATCGGTCGAAATTCTGCTACGCCTAATTTCAAATCTGTTGGGAAAAAATATCCGGAGCCTTACTCATCTTTGGCGGCATTTAGCCCCACCTTTTTGGGCGTGTAAGTCAGTTTTTAATGAATGAAAAATGAACCACTTAATGAATCGGAATAAAAAGTAGCCTGTGTTCTATTCCTGACTCTAATCTATCTTTGTGCTCAATTTCATCCAATTCTGTTCAGCCGTTCTAGTGTGATTGAGTAACAAACATCCTTCCATCCAAACTTTCACATTTATAATATTAGTAGAGATTTTGAGCTCCTTTTAACACTCCTAAATATTTAAAAACATTAAAAATAATATAACATTATTTTATTTTACATCACACATAACACTCTTAAACATAATATAACATTTAAAAATAGCTGTAAGATTTAAAAATTAAGAACATTGTTCTTAACTCACAATATGAAAAATTTTGCCAAACGATTTCTTTAAAACTACTTATAAAGAATAAGGAGAATAATCTCACTTCGTTAACGAAAATGATATTTCATAATTGTTAAATTCGTTAACCTAGAATATATAATTTATAACAAATATATTAGGAATTTACTGATGGCAATGAGAATAAAATTTTTGAACTGCGAAATAAAAATTTTATATTGTGATGCTATTACTTCATCATCGAATTTCAGCTACAGAAAACAAAAAACGAATATATCATTCATTACAAATTTATTAAGGATTTATTGATGGCAATGAGAATAAAATTTTTGAACTGCGGAACAAAAATCTTTTATTGCAGTACTATTACTATATCATCGAAGTTCAGTTACAGAAAAACAAAAACAGAAATGAAAAAGTTTAAAAACAATGTTATCAAATTTCCTTTATAGATAAGATTCATCTTTTAACCTTCAGATAATATGTCTTTAGAAAATATTTCATTTTTTCAGTGGTGTCACATGATAAAAGAATATTTTTAAAAGACGATAGATAATTTTCAAATAAATTTACCACACTTTTCAATTTGTTAGTATCGTCTGAAATTACTAAACGAATGAATTAAGGTATCCGACTCGGTTCAAAGAAAAAAAATTTGAAAAATTGAATTTTTTAGAAACTATTTATGGTCTTTAAGTATATTGTTCAATAATAAACATTATAAATACAAAAAAAAAATTATTTGAAAATATAATATATTTGGACAAATAGGAAAATTGACAGTAAATTTCAATGAAATTTAACCAAAATGGCTAACACTGTACACAAAATGGTAATGGTCCTATTTCTCTTTGTACACAAGTTATAGATTAAAATGAATGAAATGAACCAAAATATAAGAAACATTTTGTGACGCAAAGATGTTATGATTAAAAATATGCGTATATATGCATTTTTTTCTATAAATTCATAACTGAATTTTTCTAAAAAAGCCTATAAATGAAAAACTAATTCGCCATCAATAAAACTTTTGGTTAATTTCATTATCCTCACCATTTAAAACACACGCTGAAACTTTTATGTAAATACCTCTATTAGTTTTGGGGTTATCATTTCAACTGTGGAGAATGGTTATGAAAACCAAAGTTTTGTGAAAATTGATCCTAGAGACAAATTTTAATTGAAAAATAGGTGACCCTGGATGATAAGTAAGGCTTTCCTTTTCCTTAAAGAGATTAAATGTTTTGGGAAGATATAAGCTTGAACTACAAGAAATAATAAGAATTTAAAAAAATCGAAAATGTGGTCTATAACCAGTATTTTAAATATAGTCGGATACCTTAAAGCAAAAGGCACGAATTTAACTAAATCGTTAAATCACTGCCTATTGAGTTTTGAGATTATTTTCGGCAACTGTATTTTATAAGCCTAAATGACTCAATCGAGGAAATATTTAATTCTTAGTACCTCTGTACTCATTATTTGAACAGGAGGAAGTTAGTGACCAAAAATTTCTGAAATGGAATTTGTAACCACAGTATCTTTCCAAAGCTCCGCGCAATAATCTTTAGTTTAGTCAGATAAACGATTCTAGCTGAAACCAGTGGAAGTCAGCTCACCAAAATTTCCTCCCATAATCCGTTATAAAATACTAGCCGCCTTTTGCGAACAGCTGGTTCGGCCTGACTAATGCGTTCTAAAATTTTCAATTAAATCACATATTCATTAGCCTTGAAGTAATTCATTAGCCTAAAGTTCCGGGCATTGATTGGCCTGAAATTAATATTTTTTTAAGATGATGGACTGAAAGTTCTAAAAGAACACCTTTTCCTAATAATATTCTTTAATTTTATAAATCAGTCAGTTTGAACTCATTACAGATATTGCAAACGATTATAGAAATATGCCATTAAGTCAGGATTTCAATGCATATCCTGTCTAAATTCAATCAGGTTTACCGTAAATAAAGAAGATTTGTTGAATAAATGATTTAGATACTGCAAAAGATTATAGAAACCTCTGTTTTGAATTTATTTTTTTAAGAAAATATTACATTTTATATTTCTTTTATTTTATCCCGTCACGAGCTAAAAGTTGTATTTTTTTAGATTTAATTTGGGATGATAGTTGTTTTTTTTTATTTGAACTTCCGTCATTGTTTTCTTTTATTTTATCCAGTCACGTGCTATAAAAAACGTGGTTAAAATATTTCTTTAAAAATTCGTTAAAAATAGAAGCTTAAGTTATACATTAAAACACTGATACCATTAGGAAGCTAATTTTTTAATTTTTGAACTGATGTAAAAATCATGTTTGTGCGATAATATTTTCGAAAGTTATAGCGGAAAAACGTGGAAATTTCGCTTAAATTTTAATTCAAATTCTAATTAAAAATTCGAAAAAAGGGTTCCGAAGTGCTCATTCTCGACCTCCAAGGTATACATATACCAAATTTGGTAGCTGTAGGTCCAACTGTCTGGCCTGTAGAGCGCCAACACACACGCACACATTGAGCTTTATTATAAGTATAGATATAGATTAGTTCTCCTTCTTATGGATAAAAATTGCGGATCTTGGGCAAAGCCATGATTGTCAAGAGTGCTCCCATTTTTATTTTCAGAGTTTCGCACATGAAGTTTTATACTTTATAAAAAATATAGCCTTTTAGTGGTCGTTTGTATCTACGATTGAAAAACTTGACACAAAAACGTGATGCTAAAATTTAATAGTGCAACTTTAGAAGACAGAGCGTAAACCAAAATTAATTTAGGCGCTGCATTATTTTTGTATTATTATATTTGTATGCATGAAATGTGCAGACAGACAAGTAACTAATCTCTTTACGGATTTGGGGAAAAAATACTTCGAATCTAAGCTTTAGATGGAAAAAACTAAATTTTAAAAATGTTTACTAAATTTTATTCCATCTGGATTTTTACATTCTGTACATTTTCTCTTGGAAAGACATAAGACAAATATCCTGTTGATGGATTTTTTCTTTCAAAATTTAGTAGAAATCTACAAATTTGGTATAAATTGAAAATTCCATCTGCCTAGCTCAGAATGCTCTTGAATTACTGCTTTCATATACGGTTTGACAGATAGACAGGTATAGTCCTATCACTGACCTCCAACCCGCCACCAAGGCACACGGATAACCGAAGACTGAATGATCGGATCGCCGCTACAGCAACACTGGCGGGAACTATGGTTGAGTCCTAAGGGCCATCACAGGCCACGGTACAACTCTCCCCGTAGGGAGTGCGTCCCGTCATCGATGGGAGGGTCAGTGCTCCCCCCCCCCTTTTGTTGTGCCCACCGGGTTGGCGAGATCCAACCACCATGCCGGAAGCATCTCATCCTCAATTATGAGGTGTCCCCCCAGGGGATTAGATAGACAGGTAAAATGGCATAATGCTAAAATGTGGTTTTTGAACAAAGGAATGTCTAAAACACTGAGATTCTTTAAATTCTGTAAAATAAAATTCAATTACAGTACTTTTTCTTCACATATTTCTTTTCTAAGAAAGTAAAAATCAAACTTTCCTCACCTCAAACGGAAAACTAAATTGGAAAATATAAATTTTTTTTTTGTAATAATACTAAAAGCAAATATCTATCTATCTGTTAGTGTTTTATAGAACCAGAGCCGGCCTTCTCTGTGAAGGGACCCAGGTGCAAAAAAACCTTTGGGGCCTTAAATTTTTAGCAAACTTTAAAAAAAACCCGAACATTTGTATATTTATTAAATGATGCGTGATTTTGTTTTTGCTATTCATTACTCCCGTAAAATTACAATTTTTTCAATTTCTTTACCGATACTTAGTATAGCAAGATCGTTTAAGCATTACATCCATATGCTTGACCGAAGAGAATCCTTTATTTCATTTTAATTTGCTGAAAGAGGATTCAGCATTTATTATATTTAGTGACTTTCAATGTAAAGGATTGAAAAAAATAGTACATTAGATATAAACAAAAGTAGATAGCTGATGATTTACAAGTCCATTTGAACCCAGCCTCAACCTCGACTTCTGGGCGCCGGACCAACCACTCTGTCTTAACATATCTGACGGGGATTTCCTTATTCATAAATGAACACTTTCCGCCATTTTATTGCTATCTCTGCGATCTTTGTCCAATAAAAGCGTCAGTGGATGCTCAGCCAGCCACATGGAAACAAGCTGGTAGACTTTTAGTATGTGCAACATTATTATTGTTCAGAAAACTATTTTAATTCTTACTCATGGTAGGGGCCCCCTCAGTCGCTGGACCCGGGTGCATAGTACCCGCAGAAACCCCCAGATGGCCGGCCCTGTATAGAACATAAGTTTTCAAAAGGGACTGATGCATTATGGAAGATGATGACATGTCAAACTAAATTAATGAAAATTTTGATTCTTTTCAGAAACTACTTATGAACGCGTTATTTGTATTTTCTGTACATGTGTATCGATAAATTCTGTACCAGCTGCCTATTCGATCATTAATAGCTTTGTTACCAACACCACTGAGATTCTTTTGAAGTCCAAATTATCTGCCAAAATGAAATGAACAGACCCAGTTCTGATATTTGCCTCGTGTACAAATCCTCTGAAGTAATTCAACGATTTTGATCATAGAATTCTTATTTAGTCTTTGATGAACTGAATATTGTGAATCTACCCCCTCCCCCCCAAAAAAGCACTTCACTATCCATTGTTATCCATCAATTTTTGAAGTAAAAGGCACTTTTTTTGTTCGAAACAGATTGGTGATGATGATGTCGCGTCCATGTTTGCACGGAAAGGGGGTGCAGTAGCTTCTGAGGGTAAAGGCCCCTGAGCACCCAGAGGGAAGAAGTCTGACTTCTAGCCCAAATGAAGATGACACACACATTCGCTTGTACAACCACTTTTTACAGGGGGGCACATCTCACAGATAGAACACAAGGGAAGAACAACCATGCAAAAACCGAAACTCGAACCCGGGAGGCCCAAATCAAGGGGAAGACACGCTACCCTTATGACAGGAGGCCGGATCGAAACAGATTCTACTGGTCAAATGCCGATAGAAGTAGTTTCTTATAATTGGTTGGCTGGTTAATTTCGGTTTTTTTTGGCACATTCTTGGCCATACTGACCATTCCTATAGTAAAAACTAAAACGTTAATGTTTGAAGCTTCATACAAAATTATATTTTCATGTAAAAATTAATGTAAATAAACTAAAACTGACGAAGACAAAAAAAAATGATATCTTTGAATTAAAAAACATACACGAGGGAAATTGTTTAAGTTAAATATATGGTAAAAGGTGTATATCAGTTAAAAATTTATAGATGTAGGGATGATAATTCCTTCCCAGCGATTCCGGGAGAATTACACTTGATGAGTAAAGGAAATGGTGGCGATGGGAGCCAAAACCTCGTCATTCAATCAAAATATAACTTCTTCTTCTTCTTGTATACAGCCGACCACAACAATAGAACTGAACGTAGCAGTATCAACAGGATTTGCTGTGGTCGACTGCTGAATAAGTATTGTCCAACCTTACATGGACCGATCAGTCAAACTCACATTCCTTTCACTGTAGTAAATAGCTGTCTTTTTCCCCACCTGAACGCTCCCAAACAGTTATAATGGAACTATCAATCTTTAACATCATATCTTTCAGGGTTTTGAGATGACATGCTACCATCAGTACTGTACGTAAATCATTACATACAATCTTCAGGTTTTTCCTTCACTCTGAGATCTCCATACATTACATTAAATAGTGGTAAAGCGTACCCATTTCTCCACAAATGCATTCATTTTCCTGCTTTCTGCCAAATCTTTGGAAATATGCAGGAAATCTCTTATGTCCATATAATCATGACTAACTGTCAATTCGGTGTAGCATGAAGAACACATAGTTGCCCTTTCTCCGAAAAGTAGGTGCTTATGGGTAATCCGAGTTTGTCCAATACGTAGGCGAAATAATTTTACATCAGCCCCATGCGCAGTTTCTTATAAGGTCGTTGGATTTGATTTCCGGTGACTACAATCTCTTAATCTCTTGCAGATCACCTAGAAGTTTATAAGAGAAGAATAAACTTCATCCTCTATGTTTATTATTCCTTGGCTGGAATTCTGAACGCGGAAAAGGTATTTAAGTAAGGAAAGTATCTGTTGCTTTGTTAACAATGACCAAGAATGCTGGATTGAGTCAGTTTTGACATCTTAATAAGACAGTAATAGCCACTAAACAAAATGTCTAACGGCTGTTACTGTCTTATTAAAATGTCATCACAACACTCACCTACCAGTGAGTCTGTAGAGAGACGAACGATTTGATTGCGCCAAACGTTATGGCTAGCGTATGAGAGTGATTGTTGTGTCAAGTGAGTCTGACGGCTTTTATGGCGAGCGAAAATTGTCCGAGGTCACTAATGGGGTTGTTTTGGATTGAGTGGGGATCGAACCTGCTCTTGGATTTGCAATAAAATCGTCTTCTCTCTCTACAGACTGTCTGGTAGGGCAGTATTGTATGACATCTTAATAAGACAGTAACAGCCGCTAAACATCGGTGATCACTTTTTATAGCGGATATGTTACTCGGCTGCAAATCGGAAGATCTCCTTTTGGATCCTTGGAGGTATTCGACCTCCACATCGGCACAATTCTAGCAACACCATCGCCACACATTACTTTAAATTGAAATTTCCGGTCTCCAACTCGGAAACACTTGTGCGTACAAATATTTAGATACATCATAATAAAAAGTGCAGAAATGCAGTGAGTCAGTAACGATAATCTTTTTAAAATCGCAACAAATAAATCTTGCATTTCCGCTGATACAGGTGAAGCAAAAATAATACTTCGGTAAATGAATTCAGGCACCACAAATCCCAAACCCTGCTATTTTAAAAACTTGTATTCGTTCTGAACATTGTTTATATGAACTATTTTAACATCATTATGATATTAAGGTATCCGACTACGTTAAAATGCTGGTTATCGACCACATCGATGAATATTTATATATATTTTGTTAATTATAATAGATTAGACTTTTCGCTTTCCAAACCAGTTTATCTTTTTTAGGAAAATGAATGACTGACCTATTATTCAGAGTCACAGATTTTTTCAGCTAGAATTTGTCCTTAACTACAATTTTCTCAAAGCTTTAATTTTCATAAAACTTCTTCGTCGTTAAAATAGTATCTCAAAAAGTAATAGAAATATTTACAAAAAAATGTCAGCGTGTCTTTTAAATAATATGGACAATGAAATGAACCTAAATTTGTATTGTTGGTGAAATACTTTTTCATTTATAGGTGTTTTTAGAAAAATTAAATTATGAATTTATGTAAAAAAGCCATGCACACGTATATTTTTACCCATCACTTCTTTGAATCTCAAGATTTTTTTTAAGATTTGGGTTCATTTCCTTCATCATTGTATTTATTCTATTACTTGTGTACAAAAAAAAAATAGGATTGCTGCGTTACCATTTTGTGTAGAGTGTTAACCATTTTGGTTAAATTGCATTAGAGTTTACTAAACAATTTCCTATTTTCTTAAAATATATTATATTTAAAAATAATTTTGTTGTATTTATGGTATTTTGTATTATAAAGGGCAATACATTTAAAAACCATAGTTTTAAACTGTATTTAAAAAATTCACCTTTTCAAAAATTTTCCTCCGAACGTAGGCGGATATCTTAAAAGCTTAACATCAGAATACTGTGTTTTTCATTGGTCGCAAAATCATAACTCCATTTTCTTATATATCATATACCGCCTTTAACACTTAATTATCTCTCCGAGATCAGTGTTTGCTATTTTCATCAGTTTTATATAATATTCAGTTATATTAAATCGTATAATTAATAATATGATTAATTAATAAAGTAACATTTCATATTATTATTATTCTACCATACTCTTAGAAGCCTTACCCCAGGGCCAACCATCTGGGGGGTGGCGTGGATGCTATGTATCCGGGCACCACGACTGAGGGGGGGGGGGCTCACCAAGATTAAGAATTAAAATAGTGTTATCTATACAATAATAATGTTAGGCATACTAAAAGTCTACAAGCTTGTTTCCATGTGGCTGGCTGAGCATCGACTGACGCCATTATTAGGCAAAGAACGCAGCGATATCTATAAAAAGGCGGGAAAAGTTCTTTTATGAATAAAGAAATTCCCGTCAGACATATTAAAACTGAGCAGCGTGCCCACAAAATGTGTGAAAAAAAGTCGAGGCTGAGTTCAAATGAACTTGTAAATCATTAGATATATACTTTTATCTGTATCTAATGAATTATTTTTGACGATCCTTTACATTGCCAGTGACTAAATATAATAATTGTTCAACCCTCTTCCAGCAAATTAAAATGAAATAATCTTCGGTCAAGCATACGGGTATAATGCTTAAATGTTCTTGCTATACTAAGCAACGGAAAAGAAACTGTAAAAATGGTAACTTTCGTGGAGTAATTAATATCAGAAACAAAATCACGCATTATTAAATAAGCAGGCAAATGTTTTTTTTTTATTTTGTTAAAAATATAGGGCCCCAAATACTTTCTTGCACCCAGGTCCCTTCATAGGGAAGGAAGGCTCTGCCTTACCTTCTTTTAGTCATTATGTTACGCAATTTACTAATTTTCTATCTATATATTCACACGTGCAATAATATATATTAAGGAAGAACAGAAGTGTTTAAAAATGAACACACTTTATAATCTCTTCAGTATTGCTTCATGCTAAAGCCAAATCTTCACTATAAGTGCCTCAAAAACGGGATTGGTCTTCCCCAAAATTTCTCGCCTACTCTCTAATTGTTTGCCACAACAACGTTTCAGCAGAGTTGCAGAGTGTATTAAGTGACAGCAAAAATAATGCTTTTGGAAGAAATCGTTTTTTAATTCAAAACTATTCAGCATCAATTCAATTTATACTGCATGAAGACAAATTTAACAAACAGAAATAAATAACTCATATACTCCGAGCAGATAACCCAGGCCTTCTAACATTACATTAGTAGAGTTTAAGTCGAGAGAGCTAACCCATCAGAGCATTCTATCAAGAGAGTTGAAGCCATGAGAGCAGTCTATTAAGAGAGAGCATCAAAGCCAGAACATCTTGTTAAATATCAAACATACCAGAAATCACCGCCTGCCTATCGACCTCCGATCACGTGATCAAAACGCAATGTCACGGAAAATTACGAGACGATTTACATAAGGGGGAGCAGACAATTTACACTTTTTGTTTGACATTAATAAAGATATTGTTACAAACCTGTGGTTTTACTTTCCCGCGCTAATACTGACATCGTAAGGTAAACAGATTTACAGTAATGTGTATTGAATAGTGCCTACTGTTCTACCGTCACGAAAAAAACCCAGAACTTGGTTGCCGTAAAGTAGACGAGTCTAAGTAAGGAGGGAAGTAAGCATTAAAGCAGACCACAACATTTGGCTACCTAAGTGCGCTTCATTAAGCGAACAATTCCTTTCGCCTATGTTTATACATATGTATATATGTGACGAATAAAAATGAATTGTAGATAAACTTAGAAATTTCTTGTTATTCAAGCTTTTAAGTAATGTTTTGCATAAGAAAGCCTTTAGCAATATTTATTCAATTGCTTTTGTATTAATTTTTTTAACCTAAGGCGGCTGTAAATTAAATAAAAAGTATTGGATAATAATAAAATATTTTGATATTCTCTAGTAGATTCACGGGTTTTTAAAAGTGGAAAGCTTGCTTTTTAAGACTACCTCCCCCCCCCGTTTTACACTAGAATTTATTGGTTTTGAATAAGGTGTCTCAAATATCTGCCTCTCCAAAACACAATACCCTGCCTTTCGATCAAAATCTTACGAGACATTTTTCCATCGAAAATTCATCGAATGCAGAATTCTCCTTAGCGTCTCTCTTTTCCATTAAGACTGGAAGCAATTTTCCAATAGATGGAACACATTTTTCTTTTATATAAAAGTCCTGTATAGTTTGTCTTATGATACATTTATCGAAATCATCAATATTACAGTTTCGAAACGCTGGTCTTTTTCTGTTTTTACCGGGAGTCGATAATATACTTGCTTCACTATAATTAAGCGATTTCGCTTCCCGTTTAATCTTTTTAACTGTTGAAGCTGAAATTCCTGTCGCTTCTGCAGTCCTCTTGATTACATTTGAAATCGGTATATTTAGCGAGTTTGCACTTTTCTCCTGTTCGAAAAATACTGTAACACTCTGAACTATAGCGCGCGCTTGAGAATGCAGTCTTCCCACTTTTAAATGTAGTCATTGTATAAAGCAAATCTACTATATAATTAAAACAAATGACAGATTCTTCTCCACAGCAGAGATCAAAGATTGCTGGAGCAAAACAAAAGATGGAATTGAGAAAAATATAAAAAATATGAGCGCCAAGCATGGACCGAGTACAAAGCAAAATGAGACTTAGAAATCGGCGATTCTTCTAATTATAATGATACTTCTAACCGGTTCTTTAGGCGCCAAAAGAAACACTGCCATTTCCTTGACCTCTAAAATGCAATAGAATATCCCGTTTTCAAGCCGATTGACCCCTACTTCTAGGGTTGCTAGGGTTTTTCTCCTGACGGTATGACAGTATGTGCGACCTCAAAGGTTCCAGGGCTTGGCGACAAAATGGAAAGTACTCGAAACATCAAGAATTTTCCCGATCCGTCCATTAGGAGCCGAGATACATCCGTAATGATCCTTATTGGTCCAGAAGATGTTTAGCCCCCCCATCTGTCACTATATATAGCAGCCAGTCTGTGGAGTAAGGGGAAGAAAGCTGAACGGTCAGTTAGTGCAATCGAGAAAAAGCGTGGCGATAGAGAATCGAGACGTGAAGCAGAATTGAATCGAGAAGACATGAACTGATAGGTCTTGGAAGCTGAACGAAGTACGGCGGTGGTCGACCGAGTAGACCTAAACAGAGAGGTCTTGAACTGAGGATTCCTGAACGGAGGACTGCTGGTTCACTGTGTGGCGTATTCTGACGAAGCTTGTGTCGTGTTTCGTAGCCCGTTGTGTCGTCGTCGGGAACGGAGCTGTCCTGAACTGAAGAGCAGTCCCGTTGTACGAAGTAGTGAGTCGTCAGTGAAGACAAGAAGAGACAGAGGAGTAGTTTCATCCTGTTCAGGAGAGACTTACGTGAGTGTAGACAGAATCCTTTAGATTATCTCTCTTGCTGAATCCTGTCTAGCCGCTTTGTAAGCTGTAGACGTTGTCACTACGGAATTTCTGTCTGTGGAGTACTGTTGCTATTGTGGGCTGCTATCTGCAGTAGAGTACTGTTATTTGCTGTCCTGTGTGTTTATCTCTGCTGTATATAGTTGTCTTTTGTAAATATTTATCGTCTTTGTGCTGCCCTGTCTTCGTCCTGTAAATAAACGTCATCTGTGCTGTGTCGACTACTAAAGGACTGATCATTGTGTGTTATCATCATCTCTTCTCACACCATACACACCCACTATACGGTAAAAAGGACCTCTACGGATTAGGATAGGAAATCCGAAACAATATTATCTCAAAGAAAACCTTCCATAGTATTAATGTACAATGGATAGGAAATATTAATTTTTATTGTGATTAGCATTTATACTGGATTTTCGTATAACCTTTGCTCATTTATTTTTCGCGATTAATTGTTGTATTATCATAAGGTAGCACTCTATTGTGCTACCAGCGCATCTATGAACTGTGCTTAATGAGCAGAGAGTTGCTTTAAAAAACCCCGAAAGACTTTAAAATATAGCTGAAAGTTCAATGGGAAATAAGCAGGCCTTTTCTTGCATGCATTGCGTTTATTTTTCAGAACACAAACCGAAACTCAAATCAAAAACACTTTTCAAACAAATCAGTTATTAGGTTACAGTTAACAAAAGTTATTAGGTTACAGTTAACAAAAGTTATTAGGTTACAGTTAGCAAAAGTTATAAGGTTACAGTTAGCAAAAGTTATTAGGTAACAGTTAATAAAACTAATATCAAATAAAAGACAGGTAGACATAACATAATCTTTGACATGTAGTTAATAGTACCCAAAACACGAATTCGTGTTTCAGACGCGTTTTTCCAAAACCGATTGAAACAAAAAGTTGACACAGGAATACACTTATAGTTCGTAGTTCTTACCATATTTGATATACTTAAGTTGTTGTGTTTTTGAGCTATCTCGTTTATATACGTTTGAAAGTAAAGACTGACAGTTAGTGAACCCCTAGTTAAATCTGCTTGAACATCAGATGAATATCTAAACTAAAGAAATTAAAAATGTGTATCGAATTCTATTTATGTTGTCGCATTGAAACGGAACATTGTCGAGTCTGCATAGCTGAATGGTTATGACGCTGGACTCATAGTCATGAGATCATGTGTTAGAATCCCTAGTTGACTTAAGATTTGTTTAAGTATTTTCCCTTGATTTCGTGTTCCAGAAGATTCTGGACCTTTCTTTATTTGACCAGATAAGTGCTCTGGACTTTTCTTACTGTCTCCAGAAAGGTACTCTGGAATTTTCCCTACTTATATAAAAGCTTGTGGTGCCATCTTAATAAGCCAATAACTGACACTGAACATCGGTGGCCACTTTTGTATAGTGGATAAGTTCCTCGGCTGCAAATCGGAAAGTCGCAGGTTTGATCCTTGCCGGAATTCCGCCAAAAGCTGAAGATCTCTCAGTCACAGTGTTCTTAGTTTCAGAGCTGAGATCTATATACGTGACAATATAGTGCTTTTTGTTTTGTAATAACCATGTTAACGTTCGGACTGTCGGACAGACAGACTTTATATGAATGGATTTTGTGCAAAATTTGAGGGAAATCCAAAAATTTAGTGTAAGACCCTATAGCAAATTTCATTCTTGTAGCTGAAAGCGCTTTTGTGTTATCTTTATCACTGGCAAACACACACACACACACACACATAAGTGTTTATGGGACTTTAAGAGGTCTAAAACGTGGAGATTCGCCAAAACTTTGAAATTGAATGCTTTACTCATTATAATACTTTCTTTAAACTTTGTATAACCGAAAGTAGAAAATGTTTTGGGAATCTATTCTTGCTTTATTTATCCCCAGTTATGGGAAAGGACACCTTTTTTTATTTCAATCATTCTCATTTGTGCATTCATTATAAAATATTAGTAATGATTTTATATATACAATAGTAATATGCTTACAGAATAAAAGAAAATATGGATTTATTTAAAATTACAAGTCTGATAGACTCTAATTACAGAAATCGCACAGGAATGACTCCCGTAAAAATTTCAAAGCACTATTTAGAATGAATTAACAATATGATCTTGATTTGAAGGATTAAATAAAAGAACACATAGCAAGAAAGCACATTCTGTTGTTCCCTGCATGAAAATTTGAATTAAAATTCATTTATGATATTGTGTACAGTATTCAAAACTTCTCAAAAAAGAGCAGTTTTAACCACTACCTTTTTCTTTCTATTCCGATACTGAATACAAATATTGGCAAGTCTTCCCTTATTTGCAGAAAAATGTCCAATATTTTTTAGGATATTTTATGAATTTCAGTAAATCTTCACTTAATGTACACCTTTCAAAATTCGATTCAACAATAAATATCATTGCGATATCGTATAATATTTTCTGCTATGAGTTTATAGAGAGTGCATGACTTTTTCAAACATCTTTAAGGAATAATATTCCTTTTTTATTTCGAATTGCATATTTTAAACAGATATAATATTCGATTTTACAATTTTTTTGATAATGTGTTGTTTATTTATAGAAATCATATACATAAAACACCCAGAGACGTTATAATCGGCTGTGCTTATTTGATCAAACAAATATCTTGAATAACTTTGATCAATTTCTTGTCAAACAGCTATATTATATTTTTGATACTTATAACGTAGACTTTGTTCTTTCATTCATCTATATGCTAATGTTTTATTTTAGAAAAGCTTCTGTTTCCAAAGAACAGGCAACGTTCATCGTGATGATCTAATTTTGTTGAAGATTTTTTCTGATTTTAGTGTTCGTATCTTTCCCCAAATATTTCTAGCTAGACAGATTATTCTATTATCTGTTTTATCTTATGGTATTTCTCTTTCAAGTTATTTATCTTTGATAAAAATTATTGATTACATTTGGCTTTGAGAGCTAGTTCTTTTTTAGATAACAAGAAACTTTGAACTTTATATCGGATTTGATAACAGATATGAAATACAAAATGATAGTGCATAGAAGTTTAACTTATATCGACATGTTTTGTAGTTTTGAACTTTTTTATTAGTAAAAATTAATGACTCTAATCTTGCTTTAGGCGAAGAAGTAGAGAGAAGAATTTTTACTGACTTGCTTAGCAAGTCACGTGACTGACAAGTTGTCATTACTTCCTTTTTTCCTTCTTGTTTCTGTTTACCTCCAGCTTTTCGGTTTTCCTCCTTTTCGCGTTAAGTTCTGTTAGTAAGAAAGAGTGTAGAAGAATTAGACATGGGTGTCCAAAGTGGACAGTTACGTTTTTCAGGCAGAGTTGCTGTTGTCACCGGTGCTGGTGGAGGTAAAATTTTAAAATATTAAATTTATAAATATTTTAAAAGCATTAGTTTAATTTAAGTGTTGACCTTTGCCTCCGGCGACATCCCGCTGTTTTTTAGCAGGAAGTGTATACCTTCTTACATTTACGTTGTAAATCTGCTGATTGAAATGGATAACCGATTTTACTTACTACCAAAATATTTATTTATTATACAAAATATTTAGGACTGTAAATATACAAAAACCAATGCAATCAAATTTTAGTGAACACTAATGTCCCTCCAATATTTTCATTTCTAATTAATTTGAATTAATGATTGTTGGAACTAAGATTTTAACTACTAAATTTTATAGTTTTTAGGGTTCATTTTGTAATTAACGAATCTGTTTATTTCTCATAATTATTATAAATCAGTTTCTAGCTTTTATTGCATTGTAAATACTAGAAACTGATTTATATATCATTTGTAGGTAGATTAATTACCTCAAAAATTAAAATGTCACCTTATGTAACCATTCATTGAATTGTTTGACTCACAGATATATTTCTATTTTTTTAAAAATTCTATGAGATATGTTTCTATTTTGTTTTAAATTCAATGATTTCATGTATTGTAATACCATGCATATAAATCTGCTATTAGGCAAATCTCATCAGCTGGTCTAAAAATGGTTGAAGATTATATGCTTTATTATTTAACATCTGAAGTTTTCATGAATCAGAGAAATGGTGGCTGGAAAAAACTGAGAAAAAATGTTACTTGGGGAAATCATTTTTGTTAATTATGATGTGTAACTTAATTTGAGGACATAATAATTATAAACTTTTTATATATGGAGTAAACTTTAAAAATGTAAATGTAAAAGCAGAGCAGTACTTTGTATGAAGATATTGATTAAATATGTGATATATTCATGTGATAAACTCCAAAAGTTATTTTATTTAATGTTCCTTTTTTATAGAAGCAAAAATATTTCTTATTTCTTTGTTATAGAATATAAGGTCTTAGACAATGATAATAAATTGATTGTATGTAATGAAAAATTTATTTGAAATTTTTATTTCATCCAAGTGACAATGACATTGCTTTCAGTTTTGAAGTTAGCCGTGATTATTATGTTAATTTATGTATTTGAAAAAGATTCTGAATTTGCTATTTAAAATTGCATTTTTTACGTTTGCTAATTGACATTTTTCATAAAATTTAAATTGAGCTTAAAAATTCTGATAGTAAGTAAACTTGACTGTAGAATTATTGAAATTTAAATTGCCTGATTAGTTACTTTTTTTAATAGTTGATCAAGAAAAAATAGTTGCAGCAAACAGGCATAAAAAAATTATGTTTGGTGAAAGTCTTTTAAAATCTCTTTGAGTCCATTTGCTATCAAATCTTAGTGGAATAAATCCCAGTTCCAAATATTTACATTTGATCTCACTTAGATAATTTCTTTAGAATGTTTTGAATGTTTTTGGATATCTTGTCTGTAGCAATGATATAATGCACTAATATTTTAGGTCATAAAACAAACCTCACCAAAACCAAATATTTCTCATTTTGAAATATAAATTCATTATGCTGTAATATATATTACTTGTGTTTAGAATCAAACTTTTCTCAAGTATTTATTTAATAACATCCAATAATACATTAATATTGTATTAAGGATTATTAAATTATTTGTATTTATCATCATGTAGTTTCTCTTGATGTATTAATACACCCAGTCTGTTTCTTTACATATGACAGTATAAGTAGAAATGGACAGTTTCTACTCGTTAGTTTTAGCTTGATATAATCTTTTTATTTATGTAGTGTACAGTGAAATATGTTTAGAATTCCAAATATTCCATCTGATTAAACAAGATGTTTGTAAAAATTAATATACTTGAATTACAAATATTGCATTATTACAGAAAGGCAGCATGTTTTTGAATTCTAAGGAATTGTTGTGTTCAGATGTATAAAAAGAAATTTCTTTAAAAAAAATAATTCACAGAAAAGGAAACAAAAAGTAAAACTATCTTTTTGTGTTAATTATTTTCCATATCTTTTTTTTTTCTATTTAGAATATGATTTAATAAAATTACATCACATTAACTATGGAATGTGAGTATTTAAGAAAATAAACCACAATTGAATTTTTCAGATATGAATTTTTTACAATTATGCTTTAGAAAATATGCAAATAATTGTAAATTATATTTAAATTTTACGAAAGGAGGCAGCCAACTTTATTTTGTTTAGTGAGTCAACTCTTAATTTCCCGCTTAGATAGTTAAAGATTGTAACTACTCAATAAATTTTCCTACATTTTCCCTCTATATAACTTGTTCTAGAATTTTCTTTACTTAATCACATGTAATTATAGTAATGAATATACTTCCCCATCATTGGTATGCAATAAGGATATAGGGAATAGCTTATGAAATCTGCAGCTTACAAAATTAATTTCCTCTTTTGCACTGAAGAGGAATTAATTTTGTTTTAATGTTAATGAAAAGCCTCATTTTTTTTTTCTACTTTAGAAAACTTTACTTTTTATTTAAAACAACTAAAATTATACAACCATATAGTGATTTCAAATGGCAGAAACTTGACTTCCCTAGGGAGGATAAGATATTATACAAGTATTGGCATTTTAGCATTATGTAATATACAGGTTTCTATTCAAAATTGGGGCAAGCATTTATTTCTATAAATATTGCATTTGGAAATATATTTCTAATTACGAAGTTTTATGAAATAAGATAGGAATTATTTTATGAAAAATCTATTAGTTACTGTATTATAAAAATATATTGGTATCTATGATGGTTGATAATAAAAGGTAAAAATATGAAATTTTTTTGACCCTATAGTATTAAAATATTTCTTTTATTTGTTTCTCATCTACAAAATCTGAAGGGATAAGTTTATTTCTAAATTTAGAAAGGCTGAACATTAATTTATTATTCATAAATTCAAAATTGGTCAGTAAAAAAAATAGTCTTACAACTATTTGTATTATAGAACAATAACCAATAATCATGATTTAAATAAATTTACTAATAAGTCTATAGTTTTGATAAATTAACATTCTCAATTTTGGTTTTATAAAGGAAGAAAAATAAATTTAGAAAACTGAACATTTCAAATATCTTCTAAAGATAAAATTTGTTGTTTGCAGTTGTTTGTGTCTAATATTGTTTTCCAAAAATAAATAAATAAAAAATAATGAATAAATAAATAAAAAATAATGAATAAATAAATAAAAAAGATTTTCTAATGATGAAAGATATTTTGAAAAGTTGAAGTAGTAGCAATGCCAGTCTAGCTGTGGAAGCAATGAATATGTAAATGTCATTTTCCATATTCTTGGCATTATTCAAGGAAGGGTATTTACAGAACTGTGTATTGATTGCAATTTGAAAGACCCTTATTTCTCCGAGGAGAATCGACATTTTGGCTTATTTTTCAAGGACTTGCATGCTGCTGAACAAATAGTCAGTTCAGATTTCAACACTTTAAAAACAACAGTGCATGGAATATTTCTATGTGATTGATAATTGATATCTATTCAGCAATTGTGGAGATACCATAGACATCTAAATCATATCAACATCTAGAGTGAATTAGTGTTTGTAATTATGTGCTACAGACAAAATCAGGAACTTTTACCTGAGAAATATAATTTGAGAAGATAAATGTAACTTTATAGCTTGAGACATCAGTTGTCTAAATGTTGAGTTTTCTTCTAGATCACTTGATTGAATCGCTATTGACTTTTATAATGTTTTGGTTAATTTTTGCATAACATGGCTGATGTAGGTTTGCTGACAAATTCAAAAAGCCTATCATGCTTGCTGTCATAAATCATGAAGGGCATCACATTTATATAAATATTCTTAACAGCATGGCACTTTTAACTGGTGTCAAAAGTGCTAATTTTGTATAAGCTTTGTAAATACTTCAATTTCTGTTATTTAACCATTTTTAATTTAACAAAAATTAATAGTTTATTTACTGATTTAACCTTTTTAATGCCTTATCATATGTGTATTTATTCCTGAACAATAGAAAAAGATTAATTCAAATACAAGTTTGAAGTATGAAAAAGTGGTCAATAATTTTCTCTTTTAACATCTCATTAGATTTAACAAATGTAAAACTTTATGTGCTAATAAGATAAATGTTTTCTTTATTGACACTTTTTTAAAACAGATGCTGTTTTAGAATTAATTTTTTAGACATTTTATTTTTAATTTATTAAAAAGAAAAAGTAAATGTTTGCCCCACTTTTTCAGAAGTATATTTAAGAAAATGGTTCCAACCCATACATTTTCTAATTTTTAATGGGTGAAATTTTTAAAAATAATTCATTAAAGTTAATGAGAAACTATTAGTAATAAACATAATTGGTCAGTAAATGTTGTATGTTACATTTTTAGATTATCATGAATTGTATGCATACATTCTTTTGTACAATTTAAAATAAATTTTATACCATGCTTTTTATTTTATTTGCTTCTTCCTTTTCAAGATACAGTTATTTTCCTAAGAAATTTTTCATCTTTCATTCTGCATTGAAAAAAATCACAATTGATCTATAAATTTTAAGATTAGATATATATTAATATAATATCTCATATTATGAAAACAGACCAATAAGTTGATTAATATTGTCATATTTTTTTAGGACTTGGAAGAGAATATGCTTTGTTACTTGCTGAGCGAGGAGCAGCTGTTGTTGGTAAAATACATTTTATTAATTTGAAGATTTTATTATCTTTTGACTTAACATTTAATTTAATGTTTATTAAATTAGAAATTATTCTATTTAATATACCAATCAGTTGAAGTGTTATGCTCAACAATATTATTATTCACAATTTTACATTTTTATATATTATGATGTAAAGGATTTCTTTACAAAATTTTGATGTTTAATGAAACTTAAAAAAATTTGTTTTTTATGTTAGTGATTTGCTTATTGGTTCAAAATATTGCAGTGCTGCAAAAATATTTCTCCTTCACTAAAGTACCATTCTAAAAAAAATGGGGGAAAAATATGTTAAATTTTTTAAAACAATTTTTATATTATTTAACCTTTTTTTTTATTTTATCATTGTTAACTAAACAATTTTTCATGTTTATCCAATATAATCATATTGATATAACTATATTTAATATATATAATTATATGAATGTAAGTATCTATAGTATATTGAAGCAAATTTAATTATGTTATTCCAAAATATGTTTAAACAATCAACCTTTTTATTAATTAAAGCTCTGTTTATCAAACAATATTCTCTATATATTCATTATTTTGAATATTTTCATCTATTATAGAACACATACCTTTTATAGCTGATTCATAAAAGAGATATTAAAAAAATTGAGTAATGCTTTAAAACCAAAAATATTTCATTCATGTGAATATTAAAGCAAAAGAAATAAAAACAAGAGAAATTATGTCGTTATTATGAGGTTAGGAAATAGGGGGAAAAACAATTTATAATTTTCATTAAAATTTAATTATAAGGTTTAGATTTAACCAAAAAATTATAAAATAAGGATTTATTTGTTTTCTATATTATTTCATTTTATGATACTTTTGTATTATATACTATATAATTGTTTGAGATTTTCAATATTTTTTCTTTTATTGACATATTTTTTATTATTAAGTTAAATAATTTTTATCTAAAAATCAATAATTTTAGGCTATTCTCAAAGTTTTATTCAAAATATTGTATAAAAAGTTAAATGTTTTGTACAAGGCATATTAATGTAACTATCAAAACCACTAGCATTTTGTTTTTTGATCTGCAACTTGTAAGTGGTTTCCACATAATAGTTTGAAAAACAGGTGTAACTTACTGATACAGATGTTTCATATCAATAATCTTTTTTGACAAACCATATTTCCATATAACAAAGAGGATATATATTTACTTCATCATATTTTTCACATGAATTATGTTCAAATGTGTCTTGTCTTTCAAATTGAATTACAGTATTAAGAAAGAAGAGATCTTTTATTAGATAAGGCTGTCCTTTACAAAACAAGGTCATATTGACATTTCAAATAGAGCAACTATTGTTAATTGTTCTGCCAAGGAACATTAAGAATAATTAAAGTCCTAATGAACTTAGATGCCTTTTTTTGAGTAATATGTATTGTTGAAACATAAATCTTTTATCATTTTATTTTTTAATTAATGAATTAATTTATTTATTGCAAAAGTTGGACATCCAGATACTTTGATTCTAGATTTATAAAATTACTTAAAGCTATTAATATTTGTAAATTTACTTTTCATCTTTATGGTTTAAAACATAGTTTGGATATTAAATTATTTTATAGACTTGATGATTTCAATTCTTTAATTGTTTTTATCAGTATTTAATGACTAATATTTGTTGCTATTTCATGTTTTAGGGTAATTTTGAAGCAACTCATTGATAAATATTTGATCATATATAGTGAAGTCAAAGTTATAGATTAACTTAAGTTTTAAATCTTTCCTTATTTTTTGGGTGCATTAATTTATTAAACACTATTATTAATTTATTAAATTTATTTAATGCCATTTAGAAAATTAAAATTATTATCGAAAAATGCTTGAACTGATTATGGATATTTAAAAAAATCATAACCATAAAACTATCATAATAAATCGTATTATCAGTCTTGTATAATATCCATTTTTGTGCAATGTGTTGAGTTGAATTGTTTAATTTGTGCATTCTGTATAGTATTTTTTATCTATAGATTATGGTTTTATTATTTGTTTTCTCTGTAACTTTTAATATTGTTTGTTTTCCTTCCTGTTTGATATCATCTATTGATTATTATTGTTGAAGTGTCCTCGACATTTTAATTTTGCATTCAAGAAGCATCTTTCACAAAATAACAATTTGGTCAATAATGATTGATATTCTGATGATCATTTATCATCAGAAACATAGTTACAAAATTATCATTTTATATGATCAACTAAATGCTACCATTTTTTTTATACGACAGTAATAAATTGATGGAAATAGGATTATGTACTTTCTTAGTACTTTTGTACTTTAAGATTTTACACTTTCTTAGTAATTCAATAACCCATCATCTCATTAGTACTGGCACTGATGATGCGTGTATCTTCCTTCCAAATTAATGTGATGTGTTAATTTGGCAGTTAATGATCTTGGTGGAACTAGGAGTGGAGAAGGAAAAAGTTCGGCTGCAGCCGATGCAGTGGTAAAAGAAATTAAAGCCAAAGGAGGAAAAGCAATAGCAGATTATAGTAAGAAACTTTCCTGCTTTTAAGATAATGAAAATCATTATATCAACTAATTTACCTAATTATATACTGTTTAGTTTTCCTGTTATTTTCTATATTAGAATTTTTAAAAAACTTATACATTTTATGGTTATTAATGTAAAAACTTAGAATATAGTAGACTAAGAATTTCTTTAAATATCTACTTAAATTTCCTATAAATATTCCAATTTCATTTTTTGATGGTATTCAAATCTGTAATTACTTAATAATAAATTAATAACAACTTAATAACTTAATAACAAATTTCATATATAAAAACAAACAGTAAAAAAAAACTTTAAATTATTATTTTTATGTACTTAAATTTGAAAATGACTTTTACACTTTTGGTGAATTTTTATATATTTATTCTGTCAATATTGAAAGTAAAATATAATGAATTTGTATCCATTTTGTTGAAATATAAATTAAGGAACAAGCTAAGATTTCTTTGAAAGTCTCAGTTTTATGTTAAAATTTCCTATTGTAATAAAATTCAGACTTTTGGGATCATGACATAAATGGGAATTTGATTAAAGATTAGAAGTTTAAAAAAGACTTAAAAAATATTTTTCAACTTTGTAAATTAGATATTATAGGAGGTTTGTAATATATGAAAGCAATTTATAATTTTTAAGTATTCATTTGTACTTATTCTAAAACTTTAATAATATTATACATGCATTTTTATCAGTTTATACTGTTTAAAAGATCAGTTATATTTATTTATATCTTTTTTTAAACTATTTTCTGGTTTTCTATTTTGACATCATAGTAAAGTATTTAAATTGATTAATGAATGAAAAGATATTTTCACTTCTTAAATCTGTGTAAATATTTTATATGTATGTAATGGAACAATTATAATTCAGGCAATTTAAAATTTTAGTAATTTGAAATTTCATTTTTGTAGATTCTGTTGAAGAAGGAGAGAAAATAATCAAAACTGCTATTGATAATTTTGGACGTATAGGTAAACTCTTCAGCATTTTTGTCTTTTGTTACTTAATATATTGGGGAAACTTTGATAGAGTTACTTTTCATGTTAAAAATTAGTACATTTTTATGAATGAGCAGATAAACTATAACATTCAAAGAATTGTTCTGATTTTAAATATAAAATTATAAACATAAAATTAAGAAGCATGGAAGTGAAGTGTTCTATTATTTAAAAAATAGTGCTGTTGAGTTAATAGCACACTGAATACAAGCTCATCCCACACTCTTTGGATCATATCCTGATTTCTGGTTTGGATTCTTAAGAGTTTTTATTTGTTAACATTAGAAAGCAGGACACAAAAGAAAGGTATTAATTTATGAATCCTGTGAAAAAAGCAGGTGGTTGATACAGAATATCTTAAAGCACCAGTAATGAGAATCTAATAATACACTGCTTTATTATTATTTTTTTGTAAACACCTCTGATTATATCGGTATTTCTTTCCAATGAAGGGAATTTCAGAACGTCTTCTCTCCCCCCATTCCATTTTTTTTTTATTATTGTGAAGGTGTAATTTTTAAAACTAGAGAATTATTTTAAAACCTTAAACTTTTATAAGAAATATATTACTATATCTTATAATATTATTGTATCTGTGTATTGAATTTAGACATTGTACTTTAAACTAATTGCCAATATGAAATTTTATAATTTACTTTATTTTGTTAAAAGTTATTTATTACATTGAGCGATAATAGAAATTTACAATTTGTCTCAATTAAATTAATCTCTTGAATAATCTGTTTTAATCTGCCTGATAACCTTTCATGCATTATTTGAATTTTTACTAAATTTTATATTCTTATTAATTTTTGATATAAGAATTACTACTAAACAGACTTTTTATTAATGTAATTAGATTTTATGATTATCTAATATTATTTGTACTTTTTATTAAATTGGAAATGTTACATGTTTTTGTTTTTTAGATATTCTCATTAATAATGCTGGTATTTTACGAGATAAATCCTTCGTCAACATTTCACTTGAAGATTGGGGTAAATAGTATTAATATTTCATGTGAAATTTTTCAGTAACTTAATTCAGTTTAATATTTTATCTCTGCAGGTTTGAGCATAATTCTTATTGGTTTAATTTAATTGTTCAGTGAATTTTTAATTTTTTTTTATCTAGAAGCTCATAAAATTTTCATTTTGATTGCATTTTCAAAATTCAGATAGTTAACCACATTTTGAGTGTATATAAAAATTTATCTAATACTGTATTTTCTATACATATAATTATGTTAAATTAATTAGTTAGTTTAGTTCTTTCAAATGAAGTTTTTATGATTCTTTTAAGTTTTTTGTAATAAATAATATAAAGCCTTTTTAACAACTTGCAATGAAATGAAGCATAAAAGTAAGTTACAAATTTAAAAAAAAAAAAAATCATACTTGTCTTTTATTTTCAGATCTCATTCACCGAGTTCACTTAAGAGGTTCTTTTATAGTTACCAAAGCAGCTTGGCCTTATTTTAGGAGACAAAACTTTGGAAGGTATAAATTTCTTATATATTTTTTTGAAAGTTTTGTTCATGATTTTAAGTTGTTCTAAAGATATAAATTTGCATTTATATTAATTAATTTATTTAGCTGAAAGTATTTCTATTTTATCTAATATAACCTGAAAGTTCTGTTAGAAATTTTGACGTTAACTCTTTTTCAGAATTATTATGACAGCATCAGGTGCTGGAATTTATGGAAATTTTGGTCAATCAAATTATTCTGCTGGTATGTCTTCAAATTTATTTGTTCTGAGTTGTGAGGTATTAAATTATTAATGTGAGAATATTGTAATTAAATGCTATTGTGTATTTGATATCGTTTTTATAAGTATTGTCACATTTAAGAATATTCTTTTAATCATCACAGTGTTTTAAACATGGTATTTTTAATTTATTAATTAGAAATAGAATTAAAATTGCACTGGAATATTTATCTCTCCCTGAACATACTGTCAATATATAGCAAGTATTAAATTTCAGAAATAGGTATAAATACATAAATTGGAATATGAAATCTGATATAAGGAAATTTGTTCTAGATGGATATCAGTTGTTGGTTTTCCCCTATTATCATTTTTATTAATAATTTAAATCATTTTGCACTCATTATTCTTCAATAATAATTAATAAGCTTAAAAACTTATTAAGGAATTTTGTTTACCTCCTACCAAGTTTGTTATTTTTCAAGATATCTCTTTTGTCTATTGTTTATTATCTGAGTTTTTGTTCATTGTTTATTTTCTTTTGATAAACTATGTTTATCTTTTTTTTTTTGGATAAATTTTTGTATTCACTTCCAAAATTTCTTATTGTTTTCAATTTATGAAATTTGTGTCTAAAATTTAATGAAAGAGCAAAACTATTGCATTTCTTTTTTTATATATATTTGCATTATTGACAGGCACTTGTATGAACCCATTTTTTTTCTTTCTCATATACAAAGTATAACAAATAAATTATTAAAATTGGGAAAAATTCTTTTCATGTTAAGAATTTCCTCAGTTAAAAAACAACAACATATATTTGGATTTAAGTTTGTTTGTCTGTCTATGAATATAATTTAAAAGGGTTTTGATTTAGGAAGTACACCATACTGCAGATTTCTTGTTTTTTGTACCAAATTTATATATTTCTTTCAAATTTTATGAACGAAATCAATTTTTATTAAAAGTCTATCTGCATTCTTGTGTGTGAATAAAGATGATAACTTCAAAGTATAATAAGTTAATTTTTATACAATTCATAATTTAAATTTGGTATGCTATTTTAGTATTTAAGGTGTAGAACTATATTAAATTTGGAACAAATATGTCGATGTTTAACACTAATGTACATGCAAATACCATAACTGAAAAATACAATATCTTAGATGGAATTTATTTTGTAATCTAGTAATCAGTTTTTTTTTTTTTTTTTTTTCTGTGCTGGATTTTGGTTTCAATTAATAACAACAAGAACAACAAAAAATCTAAAATTCACTATTGATTGTATTTACTAGATTACTGAATCATGAAACACTTTTGAATGAGCTTTTGAAATTAAAAATCTATGTATTTGATGCAGTCATGGCCATGCTGAGCATCCAATGTGTTTTTGGCAATATAAGAGAAAACGAAACTTATTATGGAAACTGAACGAAAACTATTTCGGATTCGAACAAGACTAAATATAAATGTTAGTACGATTAGTATTCCTATGCAATAATTGTTTCAATCATACTAACATTTATATTTAGTCTTGTTCGAATCCGAAATAGTTTTTGGTTCAGTTTCCGTAATTAGTTTCGTTTTCTCTTATATTGCTAATCAATGTGTTTTTGGACCACTCCTGCTTGTTTATTAAATAAAGATAACAAAGAAATTTTTATGAAATTTATATATATAAATTGATATTTTCAATAGAAGTAATTTTTTCATAACATTCGGGAAAGTAATAAGATTCAAAATTATACATGCATGAAGAATATTTTCAAAATTATATTTTGTAATTAAATGAGGGTTATCCCTATCTTTGTGATAATCCATACTGAGCACTCTAATGATATTGATTTTGAAGTAATTGTTAATCATTTATCACTACAACATACACTAAAGTGACAAAAGTCATGGGATGACTGTTAATATCATGTCGGTCCTCCTTTTGCCCGACGAAGTGCAACAACTCGACGTGTCATGGAGTCCACAAGTCGTTGGAAGTCCTGTGCAGGAGTATTGAGCCATGCTGTCTGTATAGACGTCCATAATTGTGAAAGTGTGGATGGTGCAGGAGTTTGGGCACGAACGGACCTTTCGATGATGTCCCATAAATGCTCGATGGGATTCATATCGGGCGATCTAGATGGCCAGATCATGCGCTGGAATTGTCTGGAATGTTCTTCAAAACAATCGCGAACAGTTCTGACCCAGTGACATGGCGCATTGTCATCCATAAAAATCCCATCGTTGTGTGGGTACGTGAAGTCCATGAATGGCTGCAAGCAGCTGAACATAACTATTTAAAGTCAATGATCGGTTCAGTTGCACCAGAGGACCGAGTCCATTCCATGTAAAAACAGCCCACACCATTATGCAGCCACCACCATCAGCTACCATCAGCTCGTAACAACTGAAATCGTGACTCATCTGACCACGCCACGGTTTTCCACTGGTCTAGGGACCAGTCCATATGCTCACGAGCCCAGGAGAGTCGCTGCAGGCGATGTCGTGCTGTCAGTAAAGGCACTCGAGTCGGTCTTCTGCTGTCATAGCCCAAGGAAGACAAATTTCGCCGCACAGTCGTATCGGACACGTCTCTCATACGTCCCACATTGATTCCTGCAGTTATTTGGCGAAGTGTTGCGTGTCTATTAACATTGACCATTCTACACAGACGTCGGCGGTCTCGGTCGTTAAGTGCAGGTGGTCGCCCACTGCGCTGTCCATGATGGGATGTGATGCCTGAAATGTCATACTCTCGGCACACTCTTGATATTGTGGATCTCGGAATGTTGAATTCACTAACGATATCCTCAATGGAATGACCCATGCATCTAGCTCCAACTAACATTCCACGTTCAAAGTCTGCTAATTCTCGTCGTGCCGCCATAAATCACGAAAAACCTGTTCACATGAATAACTTGAACACAAATGAAAGCTCTGGAAAACGAGCTGCACATTTATACTTTTTCGCTGCGATACTACTGCCATCTGTATATTTGCATATTGCTATCCCATGACTTTTGTCACTTCAATGTAGTGGTGTTCTATTACGAGTTTATATTTGTGTCTTTATTTTTATTGCATTTATTATCATTAATAATCTAAAATAAGACAAAAATTATATTGGAAATATGTTTCTGATTTATTATAATTGTTTAATGGCAGTTATAAATTAACATAGTTTTTTAATTTTTTTAAACTTTTATTTATAGCAAAACTTGGAGTTTTAGGACTGTCTAATACTTTAGCAATTGAAGGGAAGAAGTACAATATTCATTGCAATACTATTGTTCCTATTGCTGCATCAAGGTTAACTCAAGATATTTTACCTCCTGGTGAGTATAAATAAGTTTTGATTTGTTTTCAGTTGCATTGAGCATTTATACTTTTGTTATTTATTAATCAAAAAAGACTTTTTTATGAATTTGCTTGTAATTATTATCAGATATTTTGAAATGAATTTGAGTTACATATGAAATGATAAGTTGTATCTATGAATTATATTGCTTGGATTATTTTGTATTAGTATAATGAATTTTATATTTCACAATGAATTATTTTTGATACTCAAAATATATTGTAAATTAGGATTTTTCTGCAGATTTTTTAAAAATATTTCTTAGATATATTTGACCATTTAAAACCATCTTGTTGAGTAATATATGAAATAATAAGTTGTAATTATGAATTATACTGATTGGATTGTTTTGTACTAGCCGCCTTTGGCGACCACCTGGTTTGCCATGAGTAATGCATTCTAAAATTTTCAATTAAATCACATATTCATTAGCCTTGAACTAATTCCGGGCATTGATTGGCCTGAAATTAATATTTTCGTTAGATGATGGACGGAAAGTTCTAAAAGAACATTTTTTCCTAAAAATATAATTTAATTTTATAAATCAGTCAGTTTTAATTATCGGTTATGCTTCCAAAATATTAAAAATATTTTTTTTCAGTGATGTTGCCAAAATATTAATTTTTTTTTTAAAAAAAAGCGAAAAAAGGGAAAAAAATGATTGAATTAATGATGCAGATATTGCAAACGATTTATAGAAATATGCCATTAAGTCGGGATTTCAATGCATAACCTGTCTAAATTCAATAATAAAGAAGATTTGTTGAATTAATTATTTAGATATTACAAAAAATTATAGAAACCTTTACTTTGCATTTAATTTTTGTAGAAAATATCACATTTTATATTCCTTTCATCTTATCCAGTCACATGCTAAACGGTGCATATCTTCAGATTTATTTTGCGATGATAGTTGTTTTTTTTAAATTTGAACTGCCGTCATTGTTTTCTTTTATCTATTCGCGTGCTAAAAAAACATAGTTAAAATATTTCTTTAAAAATTCGTTAAAAATAGAAGCTGAAGTTATACATTAAAACACTGATACTTTTAGAAAGGTAATTTTTAAATCTTTAAATTGATTTAAAAATCATGTTTTGCGATCATATTTTCGGAAGTTATAGCGGAAAAACGTCGAAATTTCGCTTAAATTTTAATTAATTCAAACTCTAATTAAAAATTCGAAAAAAGGGCTCCGAGGTGCACATTTCTGACCTCCAATTTATACATGTACCAAATTTGGTAGTTGTAGGTCCAAAGGTCTGGCCTGTGGAGTGCCAACACATGCACACACACACTTTGAGCTTTATTATAAGTATAGATTAGAGCAATGAATTCTGTATTTCACAGTTATTTTTTGATTCCCAAAATATGTTGCAAATTATGACTTTTATGCAGTTTTTTACAAATATATTTGACCAATTGAAACCATCTTGTTGAGTAATATATGAAATGATAAGTTGTAACTATGAGTTATACTGATTGGATTATTTTGTATTAGTATAATGAATTCTATATTTCACAATTAATTATATTTTGATACCCAAAGTATATTGCAAATTATGACTTTTATGCAATTTTTTTAAATCTTTTATTTTTTAGATATATTTGACCAATTAAAACCATCTTGTGTGAGTCCAGTGGTAGCTTGGTTGTGCCATGAATCTTGTGAGGATAATGGTGGTGTTTATGAAGCTGCTGGAGGCTGGGTTGGAAAATGTAAGAAAATTTGAAATATAATAAAATTATATATTACTAATTATTACCCATGACACTGTTTGCCTGAAAATTTTGATGTATAATTAAATAAACTATATAGTTACAAATAAAAAAACTAACATAAAAATGATGCATTTAAAAGTATAAGCATATACGAAAAATACATTCCATAACTACAAATTAATAACAAAAACACAACTAAAATAAAAATAATTTATTTACATCGTATACCCATATTAAATAAAACAGAAAATCAAGTTCGGTCAAATCTATTTTATTGATTGATTGAAATGGAGTTAGCTGCAACAGTATTATACACATCATTTGTAAACTTTTAATTTGAAGGAAAACGCAGTTGTCAACAATCACACGTGAGCTTTCAAAGCCAGTTGGCGTACCGCACATGTCTAACTTTCCTACACCATTTGGGGTACTGCAATGCAGATTAGAAATTTTATTTCCTTTATTCTATTTTCTATTCATTCAAAAGTACTTCAGAATGAATGCGAAAGATCGATTCATTAACAACATTTTATTTTAAATATATCAAACACAAAGAAAGTAAATAGGATCGTTTGAATTAATCGATCGAAATTCTCCTAAGCCGAACCTCAACTCTGGTGGGGAAAAAAACCCCAGAGCCTTGCTTATCTTTGGCGGGATTTGGTCTCAGCCTTTTGGCGCGAAAGTTAGTTTTTAATGAATAATAAATGAACCACTCAATGAATTGGAATAAAAAGTAGCCTATTCTCTAATCTTGACTGTAATCTGTCTCTGTACTAAATCTTATCCAATTTTGTTCAGCCTTTCTGGCATGATTGGGTAACAAACATCCAAACTTTCACATTTATATATTATTATAAATTATGGCTAATTAGTTTATTTCATTCTGAATGTGTCAAATTCAGTAGTCATTGCAGAAATGATAGTTTTGTTTCCTCCTAATGTATTATACGTTCACCAGAATTTGGCTCTCCCTCGTCGCATAGGATTAGACGATACTATTAATATGATTTCATGAGGAGAAAGTGATCAGTATCAAGAAGGGTTGCCAATTGGCAATCGTTAGCTTTTACCCCTTTTTTATATTATCATTTCAGTGAGACATGTGAAGAAATAATATGGATTATTGACTGACATTCAATACAACACACAAAATGTACACATTTTAAGAGAATTTACCCTTAATTTATTGTCTTTTGCTTGTTGAAAACAATGGTATTATTGAATTTCCCAGATAGTTTTTAGATAATTTTCCAATAATAATGATAATAATTTAAAACATAGCAGCTGTCTGAATTATTAATAATTAGTAAAGTATTAGGAATTAATATAAAGTATTAAGAATTATTAAAGTATTAATTAAGTCTTAAAAATTAGCTAGAAGAACGAAAAGTATGACAACAGTTGATAACGCTAAGTAACTGATAAAGACTTAACACGTGTGTTTATCCATCTTTCCCGTGCTGAAATGAACTGTACCTCTAAGAAGGCGGACCAAAGATCCTGATCCCTGTGAATATACAATAGTATCTCCAATTAAATACTTCTGTTATTTTATCAAATTCACTTTCAGAAAGATCATGATAACAATACTCATTTCATGTTTTCCCTTTCATAGTCATGAATTACTAATACCATGAAGTAATGAGCAAGTAAACAGAAATATTAGGTTGGAAACTATAAAACGGCCATTTTCTGTTTAGTTTTACTGTCATTCAACGCCCATTTCATAGTTTCCAACCTAATATATTTTGTATTCAACTAACCATTTGGGAACTAACTACAAAATAAGTGTTTTGAGATGTTGCTTTGCAAATCATGATAGAATAATTGTAGAGCTTTATTTTTAATATTGCCTATTGTCTTAAATGTTGTCTGTTGTGAGAGAGATTTGTTTGTCCAATTTTGCATTGATTAAAAAACATAAACAACATCATTCACTAAAAAGATACAATAGTGAACTCAAAATGCATTATTTGATACCTTATTCCCAATAAAGTATTGATAGTTTCCTATTACTTCAAAATGTGTTTTATATTAAAAATAATTTTTTGATAATTGACATGCATTTTTTCTTTCTTTAATATATTTTTAATTAAAAAATGAACAGATTTATGAAACTTGTTGATTAATCCTTTCCTTACCTATTCATTATAAATATACATATAAATAATATTAGGATGTTTTATATATATTAGATCAATGGCAGAGATCAGCTGGAAAAACCTTCATACCTCCAGAGGCTTTAACAGTTGAAGCTGGTAAGAAAAATCCATATATTTTTTCTTTCACCTTTTCTGTACATATGTTTTTCTATCTTGATATTTTATTAAATGGAATATTTTATGTCAGTTAGGGACAATTGGTCTAACATTACTGATATGGCTGACTCAACTTCACCAACAAATCTTCAGGGTAAGTACATGATTACAAAAAAAAAAAGTGTTCAGTTTTTTACCCTTTTTTTATTCATAAATCATTTATATTCAGTTAGAAATATGAAAGTTTTTGATAAACTAAAATAGGAACAATTTCTGCATGTTGCACATTATAAATGTAAATTACTTGATAAGTATTGTATAAAATAAAATAAAAACTGTGCTACTGATTTTTTTTTAATATTTTGTATGTGTTTTTTTTCCTTCTCAATATTCTCCATGAAATGACGGTTTTAGTTTTTGTTAAAATAATCTAGGTGTTTTTTACAATTACTAGAAGCTGACTTTGGACTTTGTAAATATTAATATAATTCAATTCTTTTTTTTCCTACCAAATTCTCATAAACCGCTAAAGTTTTAAAACTCCTAAATTATTTTTTTATTAAAATTTTTCCTAGAATTTGCCTTATAGATTTTTGTATATTAATAATGTTTAAAAGGATAAATAAAATTTTATTTAATGTGAATAACAAGTGTTTTTTTGATTAAGTTTTAATATCTGGTTCAAAATTTTCATTTCTGAACTCCTTGATTGTTCCATAATTAAATTTACAGCAAATATAAGGATATTTTAAAAATAGCTTATAATAATATTTATCCCAATTGTACTAATTATTAAGAACATTAATATTCTGCTGACATATTAATTTCAATATTGTTTCATTCTAATAATGTAAAATTTTTATTTATTATTTTATTTATCTTTTGGCACTTGTTACTTAAAATGTTTTTTAAATTTTGCAGACCAAACTGTTTCTCTTATGGAATCTCTTAGTGGAACATCCAAACCTAAGCCAAGACCTACTAAAGCATCTCATGATGATCCTGATGTATTCTGTTATGATCATGATAAAGCAATTTTATATGCATTAGCAGGTATGGTTATTTTTTAACCTAAAAATTATTTTTGGTTCATAAATATATTTAATTATTGCATTTTATTAAAAGAATTACATGATATGATTGAATATATTATCTAAGTTATAATTGTGATAAATTTTTTTTTGTTTAACTTTTTAAAATGGTTTGATTTTCTTCCATTAAACTAGTTTTTTTAAGTGAATCAGTAATATGTTATCTTTTTCTTCAAATCTATAATTTATTTTCATGTATAATTCATTTTATTTATTTTTGAAAATTTTAATTGCAGCAGAAATATTAAATTTTTGTATTTATCTCTTTCATACAAAAATTTGTATACTTTGAATAAAAATTAGATCTCCACATATCCAAAAAAATACACAAAGTTAGGATGTTACGTTGTCTAGGAACTGATGATGAAAAGAAAATAGTTAAATGCCGATGGCAGCAACTACATGGATGCAAAATAAAAACTTCAAGATTTAAGATATTATAGGATAAAAATAATCAAACATTAATAGTGCAGATAAAACTTGAAATGCTTTGATATTTATATTAGGAAAAGAAACACATTAAAAAACAAGAAAGATGGCATAATTTTAATTATAAAAAATAAAATTTATAGTATTGTAAAAGAAAAATAATTGAAAGAGAAAGAAAACATGAAAAAGTTATGCACATATAGTTTTATCTATTACTTACATTTCTTTTATTTTACAGTTGGAATGTCTGTCAAGGAACCTTCATCTCTTGATTTCTTGTATGAAAATGCAGATGATTTTAAAGTATTGCCAACATTTGGAACTATTGTTGGCATGAATACTTTATTTGGCTCAAATGTTTTACGGGAACAAATTGAAAAGCTTAATGGTGATCCAACGAGAGTAAGTTATAGTTTTGAATTTCATTCTAAAATTTATTTTTTGTCAGAATTATCATTCCCAGTGTCTATTTTTTTTTCTCCTTTTTTGTATTTCTGAAAGAGTTTTGTTAAATTAGTACCAATCATATTTATTTTCTATGACTGGCTAACTAGTCAGTACTACTATTATTACTATTACTACTATTATATTAGTAAAATATTTCATTTTCACATTACTGCTGTTATACATTTCATCAACCTCTTTAAGACTGATACATGTGGAAAGATTTGCTTCCACTAAATGGGACCTGGCATGTACTGGGTGTTTGTACAAACATTGCTAAGTCTGACAGACGTTCAATTTCATTAAAATGCATATAATATGTGAAAAGTACCTTTTACATAAAAATTAAACCATTTTAAAAAATGTAAAAATGGATATCGGTTTCTGTTACAGTTAAAAAAGAATCAATTAAATTATTTATTATTTAATATTAAAATATAAAAAATTTAGTATATTTTATTATAATTTAAAGTATATTAATTGATTCTAGATTATTTTGGCATATTCTTGCTCAAATTCCTTCCATAATGTTTCATCCTAAATGTGTGGGTAAATAATGAATAACTACTTCAAAACGAGTTCATATTCCTCTTTACATTTGCTAGCATATGATTCTGTTTATATTTGTAAAGATCCAATTATTCACAAATACTCATGGAATCCAGAAAATTAATCAATACATGTATAAAACCTATCTATTAAAAGAATAATGGACTAATAATGTTTGATAGAAATCATTTCAATCCAAAAGCCTGTCACATATGTATAAATAATCCTGCAGATAGAATTCTGCTGTAATGCAAAGATGTAGCATCTAGCCATAAGGGGAGCCTTTTGTAAACACATGCTCCTTAATGTTCATGCAAGCACATATGCTCCTGAAACATATGTTTATCCTGAAGGGAATAAATTTGATAGTGAATTCAAAATATTCACAGAATAGTTGAAATAAAACTTTTTAATTTGATCTGTTAAGAATTTATTAATAAATCTAAAATGTGTGTTAGAAACCACATGTATATTTTATTGTTGAATTCAGGTGACTTTTATTATTAACTGTAAATTGAAAGAAATAATTTGTATTATTAACTATAAATTGGAAGAAATAATTTGTATTAGCTGTAAATTGAAAGAAATAATTTGTATTATTAACCGTAAATTGAAAGAAATGAAATATTTGCCATTCTTCGATTTTGGTGAATTAATAAGAATTTATGTTAGGTGATTATTAAATAGATTTTTAAGAGAAAATAAAATTTTGATTAACTTTTGATTTGGTAATTCTATTATCAATTGCCATAAAGTAAAGTTTATAGCGTTCAATTATGATATCAAAGTTTTGTTATACATTTTGTTTCTGTAGCC
>JAPMOQ010027636.1:93875-113856 GCA_026543055.1 Argiope trifasciata | reverse complement strand
CAATTTATATTGAATGGAGAACTGTTGAAGAGTTAATTTTAATAATACTGGCTATCGTGCAAAAAGTTCGTAAACAAAGTTCATCTCTAGGGTATTTTGATATGATGGCTTAAATTTGATTTTCTTGTGATATATTTATTAAAAAAATGCAACAAAAATCTTTGTATATATGGGATAATCAAATTTACATTGAATGGAGAACTGTTGAAAAGTTTCCAACTATCAAGACAATTCACCTTTTTTAATAAATATTTCAATAAATATTTCAAATCTACAATATAAATTCATCAGTATAAGAAGCACTTAAACATCAATTATTATTAATATTGACACGCAGACAGAACTCAAGAAGACACAGGAAGTAGAGTTAAATCCATTTATTAACTCAACTCTGAACTCTGAATACTGTATCTGAGAGATCTTCAGCTTTCATACAAGTAGGGAAAGTTCCAGAATACCTTGGGGCCGCGGTGGCCCGGTGGTAAAGCCTCTGCTTCGGAACCGGGTGGTTTCAGGTTCGAGACTCGATTCCACCGAAGAACCGCCGTGTGAGGGGGTCTATTGCACGTTAAATCTGTCAGGCCAAATGTCCTCCCGGTGGTGTGGAGAGGGGGGTGCCAGTTCAGGTGTCATCCTCGTCATCTGACCGTGGTTCAAAATTACGAGGTCCGTCCCCAAATAGCCCTCGTGTTGCTTTAAATGGGACGTTAATATAACTAAACTAAATCCAGAATACCTTTCTGGAGACGGTAAAAAAAGTCCAGAGCACTTATCTGGCAAATGAAAGAAAGGTCCCGAATTCTGGAGCACGAAATCAAGGAAATGTAGAACAAATTTTAAACCTAATGGGACTCGAATACATGATCTGACAACGAGTCCAGCGTCATAACCATTCAGATATGCAGACTCGGCTATGTTTTTTTTTCAATTCGGCAATATCTAATAAAAAATATTTTAAATCTACAATATAAAATCGTTCAATCAACAGTTGCTCAAAATATCATCAATGTGAATACATACAAATCAATCAGGATACTAAATCAAAAGTATAAATTTAGCCGCAAAATTTAGAATTGGAATGTCTAGGAATTGCATCACCAACTATCTTTTAATAATTTGAAACCTTCTCTTATATCAGGTTGTATCTCCTGATATTTTGAACTTGAAAGAACCTGTGAAAAGACTGTCCAAAGATTAACTAGAGTGCAACTAATCCTCTCTTTTAGATTGTTACTAATCCTCTCTTTTAGATTGTAACTAATCCTCTAATCCTCCTGAGGAATAGAATGTAACTAATCCTCACCAGAAATCATCGTTCATTTATTATTTTAAAGTTTCATAAAACTCTTATTAATTATTTTATATAGTTTCCAGCAATGTTTCATTTTGTAATGTTTTCAAGTATCTGGATTATGTTATTTGGATTTATCTGATGATCTTAAGAGTTAATTTTTATAGTTTGCTACTGTAAGAATGCCCTACTCATCTCTGATATATTTATTTCTCTGATTAGTTTAGATATATTAACACTCTGTTTTGAAGCAACACTAGGGCTATTTGGGGACGGACCTCGTCATTTTGAACCACCGTCAGATGACGAGGGTGAAACCTGAGTTCGCACCACCCTTGCAAACTTTCACACCAGCGGGAGGAAATTTGGCCCGGATTTTTAACGTGCACCAAATTCCTTTACACGGCGGTTCTTCGGTGGAATCGGGCCTCGAAACTGCAAACATCCGGGTCCAAATCTGAGACCTTACCACCAGGCCACTGAAAGCTAATGTCGAAACCTCATCAACACTATTGCTACTTTGGGATGGATCTCGTCATTTTGAACCACGGTCAGATGACGAGAACGACAGCTGAGCTGGTACCTCCCTCTCTATGCCACACCAGCAAGAGGACGTTTGGCCTGACAGATTTAACGTGCAAGTAAGTACACGATGGTTCTTCTGTGAAATCGAGTTTCGAACCTGCAACCCGAGACCATACAACCAGGCCACCACAACCTTCCTTAAGATATGAAGTCGTATTTGACTAATTTCGAAGATTGTTTTAGATGTAAAGATCTTATAGTTCCTTTAAAGCACCTAAAAAAAGAAAGCCTTAGCAGTTAGAGCCTGATCCTTTGAATGAAAGGCAATCAAATTGTTCACCAAATGTCAATTTCATCGAATTGTTCACCAAATGTCAATTTCATCAAATTGTTCAACAAATGTCAATACCAATGATGATGAATACAAGCCATTGTGTTTTGTGAAGAAACTTCCTCGGCTGATGATGATATAGTTAAAAGCTACATCAGCACTCTAAAATCGATGAGTATTTAAAAATATGGAGAAATCATTGTATATATATATACAGCTTACAAATTCCATTACCAGGAAAATCCAAACAATCCATCGAATTCGCAGAGTAAAAGAGAAATCAATAAGGAATATCGAACCGTGTAGCTATAGCATTGAGTGTACTTTAAGATTTTGGTTTAGAAACTGAAACAGATTGCTTCCAAACTTATCGATTGATTGACATTGAAAAACTAAAAAAAGAATCGCAATGGGAAATATTTACGAAACAATAGTCAACACTATTCCGAACAACTGGTATTTTTTATTTATTTAGAGAAAGGGAAAAACATGTTTTAGGTATAGAAAGGACAAAACAGAAACAATGCCTTCATGCAATGAAAGCGAAGCAATATCTTCTATATAAATAAAAATGAATGTTTATCTCTATGTACCTTATGCCTTCCTAAACCGTTCATCCGATGGCGATGAAACTGGGTCAGCTTATTGCTTACACCTACGGAATGGTTATAGGGATAGTACAATTATCTAAAAAATTTAAATTCGGATCTGAACCGCATCTATTTACCAAGAATTCATCTCCAAATAACTCACCCTCCCATTGGTGTGGAGAGGGGGGTGCCAGTTCAGGTGTCGTCCTCGTCATCTGATCTTGGTTCAAAATTACGAGGTCCGTTCCAAAATAGCCCTCGTGTTGCTTTAAACGGGACGTTAATATAACCAAACTAAACAAAACTAAACCAAATAACTCGCCGAGGAGACAATAGATCTGTAGAAATGCTAAATCCGAGTTAAAGGTGAATATTGTGTAGCTATAGTGCTCAGATGTCATGCAAGTCATTCTCAAAGGTAACTTTATTACAGACTATGCAAGAAATTTTTGAGGAGACCATCCTTGGAATTTTTAAATTTTCAATTCAATTTTAGCGTTATTCGCAGTAACTTCCAAAAATATTATAGTGCATATAATTTTGCACCATCTTAATTTTCAAAAAAGTTATTGTTTCAATTATATTTATGGTATAAATATATTTTTATGTATTTATACATCGATTTTGAAAAAAACTATTTTAATCACATTTTTTAAAATGAAATTTGGGAATTCTGAACGAATACGAAACGAATTACGAGATACAATACATAGTTTCTTTCAAAACTATTCTGAGAGAACACCAAGCTTTAAATTTCTAAAAGAATGCGCAAATCTAATATACAAAAATGAATATTTGTTTGTTCATATTTTATATACTGTCGCACCGTTCATCATATTTCGATGAAACATTGCTAAATGATTGATTGATTGCACTTATTATTATTTTTTTTGGCGGCAGCAACGCACCGGGTACCAGCTAATTCATGATAAAAGAATCGGGTTCTATTTATACTAGCCATGTGTCTCCAAACTCCCTATATATCAGATATTGCATCCAGTGTTCGCTGTTTTCGCTAAAAGTCATGAGTCATTTATTCCAGTAATTATTATCTTGGATATAAAGAAGTGTTATTTATCAATCCGAAATTAATATTAGGAAACCATTATAATGAATTGTTTGTTTGCTCCAAATGCAACACTTTTTTAGAGACTAAGCGGGGAAAAATCTTTGATTTATGATCATTTTTAGACATATTGGAGAGAATATCCAGGAAAGTTAAAAGCTATTAGAGACAGATTTGTAAATAATTAAGGTATTCGCCTACGTTTAAAGGAAAATTTTTTGAAAAATAGGATTTTTCAAAAATTGTTTCTGGATTTTAAAAGATATTTAATGTTTTTAGATGTATTGTTAACTATAAATACAAAAAAAATATTTGAAAATGTAATATACTTTGAGTAATAGGAATATTTGTAGAAAATTTCAATGAAATCTAATGCAAACGGTTAACACTTTACTCAAAATTGTAATACAGCAATTTTATTTGTCTTTGTACACAAGTTATAGAATATAATGATGAATGAAATGAACCAAAATCTGAGAAAGATCTTGACAGGCAAAGAAGTCAGGGGTAAAAATATACATATATATGCACTTTTTCGCATTAAATCACAACTTAATTTTTTTAAAAACACCTATAAGAGAAAAAGTATTTCACCTACAGTAAAACTTTTGGTTCATTTCATTGCCCATATTATTTAAAACACTTGCTTAACTTTTTATGTAAGTATCTTTATTAGTTTTTGAGATATGTTAACGGAAATGTTTTATGAAAATTAAAGTTTTGTGAAATTGGAAGTTATAAAAAAATTTAGCTGAAAAATATGTTTTATTTGAAATTCCCCTTGATGACAGACCAGTCCTATCTTTTCCTAGAAAATATAAATTGTTTTGGAAAGAGGAAAATCTGAACTTGTACAAGAAATAATAGTAAAAAAATCCCCAATGTAGTCAATTACTAGTGTTTTTAACATAGTCGAATACCTTAAGATCGTTTGAAAAAGTAAGGCCAGAAATAATAATGTGTGCGGGATATATTTTAAATTTTTTTTTGTAAATATGTTGAGGTATCCGATCACATTCTAAGGAAAATTTTGAAAAATTGAATTTTTAAAAAACTATTTATAGTTTTTAGAGGTATTGTGAATTATAAACACTTTAAATACAAAAAAAAAATCGTTCAAAATATAATATATTTTGAGAAAATGAAAAATTTGTAATAAGTTTTAATGAAATTCAACCAAAATGATTAACACTCTACAAAATATTGTAATGAATCAATTCTATTTTTCTTTGCACACAAATGACAGAGTATAGTGATGAACGAAATGAACCAAAATCTAAGAAACATTTTGATAGGCAAAAAAGTTACGGGCAAAAATATACGTACATATACGCATTTTCCTCTTAGATTCGAAGATTAGTTTTTCTAAAAACATCTATAAATGAAAAAAGTATTTCACTAATAATAAAACTTTTGGTTCATTTCATTGCCCAGATTATTTGGAACATAAGCTGAAAGTTTTATGTAAATAAATCTATTATTTTTTGAGATATATGGTGGATATTTTTTCTGAAAATTAAAATTGAAGTTAAAGAAAAATTTAAACATAAAAATATGATTTGTTTAAAATCCTCCTGTAAGATTGGTCATGCTTTCCTTTTCCTAGAAAATATAAACCGTTTTGAAAAAAGAAAAGTCTGAACTACAAGAAATAATAACTCACTAATGTGGTCGATGATCAATGTTTTTTCTAAAATTAAATTGGAAAATACTGAACGAATATTAAGCGAATCACGAAATACAATAAATAGTTTCTTTCATTACCATTCTGAAATAACACCAAGCTTTCATATTTAAGCCTTAAATTCACAGCTTAATGTTTCTAAAAACACCTATAAATGAAAAATTCAATAAACAAGCAATTATAGAACATTTAGTTTTAGTTTAGTTATATTAACGTCCCGTTTTTTAAAGCAACACGAGGGCTATTTTGGTACGGACCTCGTCATTTTGAACCCCGGTCAGATGACTGGCCCCCCCCTCTCCACACCAAGCCACACCAGTGGGAGGACATTTGACCTGACAGATTTAGCGTGCAAGAGACCTCCTCACACGACAGTTCTTCGGTGGAATCGAGTCTCGAACCTAAAACCCTCCGGTGCTGAAGCCGAGACCTTACCACCAGGTCACCGCGGCCCTTATCTAAAATAATGATTAACGAAATAAACCAAAATGTAAGAAACATTTTGAGATGCCAAAAAGCATGAAATCGGATACCTGAATATGTGTTTATAACATTAAATATATCATTTATACTAACTGTTTAGTTAGTTAATTAAGAGTTTGTGTAACAAAAGCCATATCTGGCCATGCTGCGCCAAGCATATGACTGAAGATAAAAAAAAATGTACAGTGAAGTTTTAAAAAGTTAACGTAAAAATTGCAACGATTAAGACATGTGGAGATAAAACTTTTCAACCCATTAATGCCTACTGTTCCATTTTTGGAGCACCCCTCGTATAAAAGTTATTTTTATTAAATTTTTTTACTTAATATATAGAAATTTCCAGCAAAAATTCCAGTTTTTTAACCTTAGGCATAAATGGGTTAGTTAAACAAGATGGTAAAAACCAATTTCTTTCAAGAAAGTAAAAATATTTGGATAGCGATGTTCCCCAACCAAGTCATGAATGTTTGAAGATAATGCACCAAATAAACGAAATCGATGAGGATTAAAAACTGGGCATTCAGATAGAATATAAATGACAGTCAAGTTAACCCCTTCCGGTAAAATGACGAGTCTAGCTCGTCATTGGTTTTTCATGCCATATCGCAACATGACGAGCAACACTCGTCATGCATACTGTTGAATATGATAATTCCATTCTCCATAATGGTTATTCCATAAAAATTAAATGGTTATTTCTTACAAACTTTTTCATTATCAAACCGTACCGGAAGATGTTAACATTGCTTGCAGTGTAGAGTTAGCATTTCACATTGAATAGAAGATGTTTGTGTGTGAGACGAGTAGGGCCAATGCAAAGTCGAGTCCATTTGATGTCCAACTGGTACAACAACTGTTGGTGTTTCATCCGAATCATAAAAACTATAGAGCATAAACCATTTCACTTCTAATCAGTACAGTTTCTATAATACAGAGTCGATTTCTGTTTCAAACGAGGGGTGCAGACTGCAAAACAAGGTGCCTTCAAGGCTGTTTCTTTTTTCTACATACATTGTTTTAAACAGAAACTGACCAGGCAGTATGGGATTTGCACAACAGATTATGCTTATACTAATGCTGAAAGGGCTAAATTTTGTTTAAAAGAAACTGACCAGGCAGTATGGGATTTGCACAGCAGATTATGCTTGTACTAGTTCTGAAAGAGCTAAATTTTGTTTGAAAGAAAATGACCAGGCAGTATGTGATTTGCACAGCAAATTATGCTTATACTAGCACTGAAAGAGCTAAATTTTGTTTGAAAGAAACGGACCAGGCAGTATGGGATTTGCACAGCAGATTCTGCTTATACTAGCACTGAAAGAGCTAAATTTTGTTTGAAATAAACTGACCAGGCAGTATGGGATTTGCACAGCAGATTATGCTTATACTAGTACTAAAGGAGCAAATTAAGTCGAAGAATTTTGTTTGAAAGAAACTGACCAGCCAGTTTGGAATTTGCACAGCATATTATACTTATACTAGTACTAAATGGGATAAAATAAATCGAAGATTTTTGTTTTCAAAATTTATGTAATTTATAAAAGTGATAAACTTTGTTAACAAATTTTAAGAGTTCTGTGCGATCAAAGAATCTATATAAATAAAAATGAATGTTTATCTCTATGTCTCATATGCCTTCCTAAATCGTTCATCCGATTGCGATGAAACTTGTTCAGCTTATTGTTTATTGTTTACATTGTTTACATTATTGATGGTTATAGGCATAGTACAATTATCTTAAATTAAAAAATGAAAATTCGGGTCTCAACTTCATCAATTGATCAAAGATCAATCTCCAAATAGCTCGCCGAGGAGACACAATAGATTCAGTAGAAATGCTAAATCCTAGTTAAAAGTTAATATTGCATGACATTTGTGTTCAATAACTATACAAGTCATTCTCAAAGGTAAAAACTTTATTACAGATTAAGCGAGAAAATTTTGAGGAGACAAATCTTGGGGGTTTTAAATTTTAATTTTTTTAATCGTTTTTTGCAGTAACTTTCAAAAAATTATAGTACAAATAATTTTGCACTATCCTAATGTTCGAAAAATTATCTTTCCGACTATATTACTGATTTTATGGTATACTATGTTTTATGTTTAATGAATTTTAAAAGAAAATATTTTAATCCTGTTTCCTAATATTAAACTTGAGAATTCTGAAGGAATATGAAACGAATTAAGAGATGCAATAAATAGTTTCTTTTAATACCATTCTGAAAGAACACCAGCTTTACAATTCTAAACGAATACGCAAATCTAATATATAAAAAAGAATACTTGTTCATTTTTTATCTACTGTCGTGCCATTCAACCTATTTTGATAAAACATTGCCAAATTTTTGATTGATTGCACTTCATATTATTTTTTCGGCGACAGCGACACTAGTATTCTATAAACATGTAAAATGATCATTTTTTCTTATGTAGTAGTACGCGTTGCAACAGGTTTTACATTAATAGCATTAGAGAAATACATAAACAAGAATTTAAAAATTACTAAGAAATAATAAAGTTTTTCATTGATTTTAGATTTTCCAGTATTAGAGCTTTTAGATGGTTTACACGACTGCGAAATATCGGACTTATTCATTCTTTTCTTGTTATACACCCATCACAAATTTTAAGTTCTTTAGTGACTCAAAAACAAAATGTGTAATTTTTTCGAATTCCATTAAGACATATTAATAGGTATGCCTTATGAATGAAATAAACTCAATTCATCTTAATTCGTCGAAAGATGTCTTTCGCTTTGAACTTGGAGAGATGCCCACATGTCAACATTCTCTTTTTTGGTCCAGAATCGAAAATAACCGGTCCCTGTAAGAACTTTTGATACGCCATTAATTCTTGGCAACATATAAGTGTTATTGTCGAAACATTGGCCGAAATTCAGTAACTGACACTAAAATATGACCTGCCAACTTTCTTTATAGAGACAATGAGAAATACTCACTCGCAGTTTAAAAGCTCTATACTACCATTTAATTCCATTTCTTCTCAAATTTTAAAAATTATTTTTGTTTGGTAAAAGACATGAAAATGATTCACTGTTCACTCAAAATTTAGCATAAAAATGATTCACTGTTCACTCAAAATTTAGCATGAAAGTGATTCACTGTTCACTTAAAATTTAGCATGAAAGTGATTCACTATTCACTCAAAATTTAGCAAGAAGATGATTTACTGTTCACTCAAAATTTAGCATGAAATTGATTCACTGTTCTCTCAAAATTTTTCATGAAAGTGATTCACTGTTCTCTCAAAATTTTTCATGAAAGTGATTCACTGTTCACTCAAAATTTAGCAAGAAAATGATTTATTGTTCTCTAAAAATGTAGCATGAAAATGATTCACTGCTCACTCAAAATTTAGCATGAAAAGGATTCACTGTTCACTCAAAATTTAGCATGAAAGTGATTCACTGTTCATTAAAAGTTTAGCATGAAAATGATTCACTGTTCACTCAAAATTTAGCATGAAAATGATTCACTGTTCACTCAAAATTTAGCATGAAAAGGATTCACTGTTCACTCAAAATTTAGCATGATAATGATTCACTGTTCACTCAAAATGTAGCATGAAAATGATTCACTGTTTTATATGACAATTTTTATGAGTCAGAATAAATTTTATGTCCAGAAAATGCAATAAAGGGTCAATTTGGAATTGATTTATCACCTAAGTCAACAATCCTTTTTTGTGACGCCATGCATCGCCATATTATTCAACGGAAGATTTAGTCAGTATTTTGCTGTTCATAATCAGTTAGCATCTTATAGAGCTTTCGCTCAAAAAGGATCTACACAAGGGAAACGAATCAAAAAGCTTATTGTTTGATAACTGAATCAGAAATCTTAGTATTTCGAATCAGAATACTTGGTGGTTTGTACCAGATCTTTCTTATTGGTAAACTAGCTGGCATCCGGTACATTGCTGTCACCAAAGAAATAATCTTGGAAACTTCGTTTGGAATTTGAAATAGTTATCTTGCTTAATCAAGAATGATATTTATTTTCTTCTTGGCAATGAATACATTCATTGAAATGGAAGGATATATGAAGGAAAAACATAAATATTTATTATACTTTTATTATTTTCTTCAACAAACAAATATTAACATTTATATATTAGATTTGTGCATTCTTTTAAGATTGTAATGCTTGGTGTTCTTTCAGAGAGCTAATAAAAGAAACTATTGTATCTCGTGACTCGTTTAATATTCGTTCCGAATCCTCAAATTTAATTTTAGAAAATGCGATTAAAATATTTTCTTTTAAAATTGATTAAAAATTCAAAATATATTTATACTATAAAATTTTTATTATTGTCGAAAAGATTTTTTTAAAAAACTACTTCTTCTTCAGTGGCGTTTCAGCCCAGAGTGGGCCATGGCCTTCCGCAGAATCGAATTCCAGGCTGCCCGCTTCTTGGATAGACTTCGCCAGTTATTAACTCTGGGAACTTTTAGATCTGTTTCTAGACACTCGATCCACCGGATCCTCGGTCTACCCCTTTTGCGGGTTCCAGATGGTTTAGCGTCGAAGATCTTTTTTGTGGTTCGGTCATCTTTCATTTTTAGCCGGGTATTTTCTTCTTTAGATTTCGTAACAGTAGAGTTTTTAAAGGGTAGGGGAGTTAGCCCTACGCCCAACCGCATTTTAGTCGCCTCTTACGACGTGCATTGTGATACATTGGGACTATCTTACCCCTTGGTTACCAAATGGTCACCGTTGTGGCACCCCGGTCACCCCACGGGGTTTTTTAGAAACTAAGATGGTGAAAAATTATCTGTACTACAATATTTTCAGAAGTTGCCTCAAAAAACGCTAAAATTTTATAAATGTTTAGTTAAAATTTCAAACTTATAGAATTGTTTCCCTTAAAACGTTCTCGCACGGTCTCTAATAAAACTATTACCCCGGAGATAGACTTGCATTGCAATTACGAACGTACAATAGCTCCGAAGTATTAACGTTTAGCTTGAATTTATCATCTTTACTGAGTCTGTTGTCTGCTTGGGGAGTTATTTGGTGGTTAATCCTTGGTTATTAGATGCAATAAATAGATCCGAAAATAGTTTTTTTATATTTTAGATAATTTTACTATGCCTGTAACCACCCGTAAGTGCAAGTAATAAGTATTCAAAGTTCCAATGCAATCGGATTGGAATGTACGGAAGCGCATAAGAGACATACAGACAAACAGTCATTTTTATTTATATAGACAAGAATTATTAATATGATAGATAAGCTTAACAAGCACCAAAAAGTAGCATTTTTAGTAAACAGCCCCATCGATAACGTATAGGTGGGATTATTTACTGAATGGTTTCTTTTTCAATTAGTGCAAAACCCATTATTATGATGTGTGATGATTTAAATTTATAATAGTTATCACATTTAAATCGGGATTTTTCATTTGAATCATATAAGTATTAACTGCTGTAAACTCCATTATAGAGTCTAGTTACATCCGACAAGGCTTGTAATTTTCCTTTAATTTTATAATAAAAAATGTTTCTCAGGTCACATACAAAGCATTTAGAAGAAAAGAATAAAATTATTTTCATCAGAATTTCTTCTAATTCTGGATTTTGTATTGATATTATTATTTTTCTCTTGCTTTCTTTTAGGTAACACCATGGTGAATATAAAACTTCTTCCATGTCTGCTGTACATATTATAATGAGGTTTTAAATTAGTTTAGTTTAGTTTAGTTACATTAACCATGTTTAGTTATATAGCCATGTTTGGACTATGCTGCGCCAAACCATTGTTAAAACCGTATCAATATGTAAAAATTAAAAACAGAATAATATATAAAAAAACTTCAAAAGTACAAAATTTAAACTAGTGCATAAAATTTCATAGACTTTAAAAATGCAAAAATGTGAACCAAATAATAAAGGTAGTGTAGTGTTCGCGTTTTGAAAAAACGGCTTCGTTTAGTTTAGTTATATAAGCGTTCCATTTTAAAACATAACTAGGGCTATTTTGGGACGGATCTCGTCATTTTGGACCATGGTCAGATGACGAGGACGACACCTGAGATGGTAGCCCCCTCGCCACACCAGTGGGAGGACGTTTGGCGAGACAGATTTAACGTGCAAGAGACCTCCTCACACGACGGTTCTTCGATGAAATCGAGTCTCGAACCTGAAACCCTCCGGTTCCGAAGCCCAGACCTTACCACCAGGCCACCGCGGCCCCATGAGGTTTTAAATATTTTGCACATCAAAAATGCGGGTCAGGGACAAATATAAAGTTATTTCCTATCAGGCAAAAAAAAAAAAAGGGTTGCATTTTCTTTAAATAAAAAGAATTTGATTTTAGATTCAAAGTACATAATTATATTAACACAAAAATAAATAATAAAAAATATGCGATTTTATAATTTATGCAACAAGATTTGAGTGCATTTGTAGTAAGTCAATGAAATTATACTTATGGGGGATTTATAATTGTTAATTTTGAGGTAGATTGACAGAGTCTTCACTAAATGGTAGGGTCATCACTAATTTTAAACCATTCAATTCACTGAAGAAACCCTATCTCATATGTCTGTGCTATCTACTCATTAGAATATGCTATGGTAAATAATGAGTGTCATGTACCATGATGAGTAACTTAAGGTATCCGACTACGTTCAAAGAAAGTTTTTTGAAAAATTGAATTTTTAAAAATTATTTATGATTTATAACTGTATTGTCAATTATAAACACTATAAATACAAAAAATATTGGAAAGAATAATATACTTTAAGAAATAAGAAAATTTGTAGTAAATTTTAATGAAATTGAACCATAACTGTTGACTCTCTACACATAATTGTAATGCAGCAATCCTATTTTTCTTTGTACACAAATTCTAGAATATAATGATGAATGAAATGAACCAAAATCTAAGAAAAATCTTGACATGCAAAGAAGTTATGGGTAAAAATATACGTATACATGCCTATTTTTTCTATAAATTCACAACTTAAATTTTCTAAAAACGCCTATAAAGGAAAAAGTATTTCACCAACAATAAAAATTTCGGTTCATTTCATTATCCAGATCATTTAAAACACATGCTGCAAATCTTTTATAAATGCATTTATTAGATTTTGAGAAATCTTAACGATGGTAAATTTTTATGAAAATTAAAATTTAAGTTAAAGACAAATTTTAGCTGAAAGATATGTTTTGCTTAGAATTCCTCTGGTTGATAGGTCAGGTCTTCCTTTTCCTAGAAAAAATCAAACTGTTTTGGGAAGAGAAAAGTCTAAAATAGAAGAAAAAATTCCCAAAATGGTCAAAAATCAGTGTTTTTATTGTAGTCGGATACCTTAATTTTTTAAGTACATAAGCTACTATTAAAATCTACTTTTTACTATTAGTTTTGGTAACATGTTATCTCTAAAGGGCAGAAACACTGCTTGAAAATAAAATATCCAATAAGGATTAATAAACGTATATTTTAAAAACTACCAAAAATCACATACGAAATACAAATGGTGTTAGAATAAATTATTCCTGTTTAGAGTATTTTGAAGAAACAATCAATGATCATAAGAACATTCTCAATTTATATTTGAGATAAAAAAAATTAGCGGTTTAAAAAATGCCAAAAATTCTTTACACGAAAAGATGGACGAATACACTCTAATATAAAAAATTTAAATAGCATAAAATAATTACTCTAATGGGCATTAATTATGAATTTTAAGTGTTATGGAAATGTTTTGGAAACTATATGACAATAATTGTTATGAATAAAGAAAAATGAATTAACTAATTCATGACTCGCAACAAATTTCTTTCTAGTTCAGAAGAAAATAATTTAATAAAAAATGAGTAATTTAATTTGAAAGATTCTTAATTATACATAATTATTGATGTTAGGAATTTCAGAAATTAAGATATCCGACTACGTTAAAATCACAGGTCATCAACCACATTGACGATAATTTTTTTATTCCTATTTCTTCTAGTTTAAACTTTACTCTTTCCAAAACAATTTAACTTTTTTAGGAAAACAAAGGTCCTACAAACCATCCAAATCCACATATTTTTCTGCTAAAATTTTTCTGTAATTACAATTTTCTCAAAATTTTAATTATCATGAAAACTCTCTACCGTTAACACAATATCTCAAAAACTAATAGAGGTATTTGCATAGAAATTTCAGCGTGTTTTTTAAATAATATGGGCAATGAAATGAACCAAAAGTTTGATTGTTGGTGAAATGCATTTTCATTTATAGGTATTTTTAGAATAAGTTAGTTGGGAATTTATGGAAAAAATGCATTTATATGTATATTTTTACCCATAACTTCTTTGCACTTCTTTGCATTGAAAAATAGGATTTATACATTACAATTTTGTGTAGAGCCTTAACCGTTTTAGTTCAATTTCATTAGAACTTACTACACATTTTCCCATTTCTCAATATATATTATATTTTCAAATGATTGTGTTGTATTTATAGTATTTTGTATTATAATTGACAACCCATCTAAAAACCATTGTTTTAAATAGTTGTTAAAAAATCCAATTTTTTAAAACATTTCCTTCGAACGTAGCCGGATACCTTAAGCTTTGAAAACAGCTTATATTCATTACAAATTAGTATTAACTAATATACTTTACTATTTGTCAAGGCACATTGCATCATCATTTTGAGTTAATCACTTCACTTGGCATCTAAACATACATCCATGTAGTCGGAATCGTATTTAATACTGTTTATTTGTTAACCGGAAAATAAATGCCTCCTGTTGTGAATTTCGCTGATAACTCAACGACTACAGTTAATTCATAACTCTTATACTGAAATCGAGTCAGATAATGCAATCTAATATAACTCTTTGGAAAAAAATGATGGAATATTATCTGTTTTTCCATCATTTTCATGGAGCATCATAAGGATAGTTTACCAACTTGTTGATAAACTATCCGTACTTTAAAAAAAAAAACCATTTCATTAGATAGATTTTAAGTTAGTTTAGCTTAGTTAAGTTTTATTAACGTCCCATTTTAAAGCAACACAAGGGCTATTATGGGACGGACCTCGTCCTTTTGAACCACGGTCAGATGATGAGGACGACTCCTGAACTGGCACCCCCCTCTCCACACCACGCCACACCAGCGGGAGGACGTTTGGCCGGACAAATTTAACGTGCAAGTGACCCCCTCACATGATGGGTTTTCGGTGGAATCGAGTCTCGAACCTGAAATCCTCCGGTGCCGAAGCCGAGACCTTACCACCAGGCCACCACGGCAGAATAGATTTTAAGATTCTTATGATAAGTCATATCACTGACCTCTGACCTACCTCTAAGGAGCACGGATTAACCCCGCAAGATTAAATGACCAGATCTCCTCAATAGCAACACTGGCGGGAACTGTGGTTGAATCCTAATGGCCATCACCGGCCGAGGTACAACCCACCTCGTTGGGAGTACGCCCCGTTATCAATGGGAATGCCAGTCCCCCCACCAATTATTGTGCTCACCGAGTTAGCAAGATCCAACTACCATACCGGAAGTATCTCATCCTCATTTCGAGGTGCCCCCTAGGGGGGAAGATTCTTATGATAAACTATTTAAACTTCCTGCATATAATAAATACTTAAAGAAACATAAAATAAAAAGTTTGCGATGAATTTTTTTCTTGGTTTCTTCTACAATTGACAGTTTTTATATTTTCTCTTCTGCTATTTGGTTAAATCTTTATATATATAAACACCACGATCTTGTATATACACCATAAGTTTGGCGCAGTCTAGCCAAGAATGGTTCTTGCGCCAATAAAAATCAATCAACCAATCATCTGCGGTTTTGTTTATACTTTTAATCTTATTTTCAATAGATTTTACTTTTTAAAATTACTGAAAAAAATATTCTTTTTTGTGTTTTCATGTTCCTACTTTTAACAATTTTAATTGTTATTGTAAATTTTTTTACACATTAGATTTTTCTCTTTATCATAATATTTTATAATTTTAAAAAATATCATTGAATTGTCTTCAATATAGTTTTCTATTTCCATATGTTTGGCGTAGTAGAGTTGATGAGTTTTGAGCCAAAATCACCTAATATCCTTTCCAATCCTATATGATATAGTTGATATGTAAATATAATAACAGATCTAGGAATATATAAATGTATTTTCTATTTATTGTTGAAGCTCTGGTAATAGTTTTTGTACTTGGATCAGCCATTTTTGTTATTTTTCTATTACCTTATGTTTGGCGTAGTAGAATTGATGAGTTTTTGCACCAAAATAACCTAATATGCTTTCCAATCCTATACGATATAGTTATGGAAATATAACAACAGTAGTAGGAACATATGATTTTATATAACTAAACTCGTCAGTAATCCACTTCACATCATATGTATCCATACTAATCACGGCTTAGAATACAACAATTAGTTTAGTTTAGTTATGTTAACGTCCCGTTGCAAATCAACACTAGGGCTATTTTGGGACGAACATCGTCATTCTGAACCACGGTCGGATGACGAGGACGAAACTTGAGCTGGCACCCTCCTCTCCACACCACACCAGCGGGAGGACGTTGGGTCCCGACGGATTTAACATGCAAGAGACTCCTTCACACGACCATTCTTCGGTGGAATCGAGTCTCGAAACCCTCCCTTCCCGAAGTCGTGACTTTACCAACAAACCACCACGGCCCTCAGAAAACAACAATAACAAACCGTATCTTTTCCAGTTACGTATTACTAGTCATTTTGCTTCGATGGCCATATTATATATTTGTTGTGAAATAAAATGCATAAAATGGCATTATAAAAAACATAAATGCGATAATTACACAATTTTATAAAAATTAATAAAATGTTGAAAGCATCTAGTTTAAGGTATGAGACTACGTTAAAAACAGTGGTTATCGACCACATTGGAGAATATATTATCTTTTATTGTTATTTCTTGTAGCTCAGACTTTCCTCTTTCAAAAACAGTTCATCTCTTCTAGGAAAATTAAGGCCTGACCTATCATTCAGGGGGGGGGATTTTAAGCAAAACATATTTTTCAGGTAAAATTTGGCTTCAATTTTCTCAAAACTGAAATTTTTATAAAAATTCTCCACAGACAACATGATATTTCAAAAACAGAGGTATTTAAATACAGATTACAGATCGTGTTTTAAATGATCAGGGCATGGAAATGAAGCAATACTTTTATTGTTGGTGAAATACATTTTTATTTACAGGTGATTTTAGAAAAATTAAGTTAGTGAATTTAAGAAAAAAATGTATAAATACGTATTTTCTTACCCATCACTTCTTTGCATCTCAACATTTTTCTTAGATTTTGATTCATTTCATTCATTATTATATTCTATAACTCGTGTGCAAAGAAAAATAGGATTGCTGCATTACTATTTTGTGTAGATTGTCAACTGTTTTCATTAAATTTCATTAAAATTTATTACCAATTTTTCCTACTTCTCAAAATATATTATATTTTCAAATAATTTTTTTTGTATTTATGGTGTTTATAATTGGCATCTAAAAATCATAAATAAATATAAAAATCCAATTTTTTAATTTTATTGTTTTGAAGGTAGTCAGATACCTTAAGAGTACCAAAACTAATTACTAACTTTTACTAAAGTACTACAAGAAAGAGAATCGAAAGTTCCTACAAACTGCCTCCTACTGCAAAGGACAGATAAACACACGAATGTCTGAATTATTACCACTGGTAATAGGCAATACATCTTTTGTCGGATCCAGAATTACTAACATTCACATTGGAAGGTTTTGAAAATAATCAATGCCTCTAAGATATTCTTCGAAGCACGAAAAATTGCTGCAATGCAGAGATGCCAAGTGTTAAGAAAGGGACATTAAATCCACTAATGTTTTTCTATACTCGGTTTTGGAAATATGTATCGATAAATATTAATGGCAATTTTAATAGCCCATATAAATTCGGATATAATTTAGTTGTTCGATGTAGCATTTGATTTTGACATCCTTCATATTACAAGGTGAAGAATTTAATATATATATATATTAAGTATATTATTATTCTTTTTGTATTTTTTATATTCTACAATTATATATAGTCATATTTTAAGATGAATATTACGGATTCAAGGACGTCGAAAATTGGTCATGACTTTTCTGTGAGCATATCTTAAAAGTTTTCTTATGCTTATAAAGACGGAATTCTGCAAATGATTTTTCATGGATATATCATGAGCTAATAGTTTTGTGTATTATAGCCTTGCGTATTCTCGTAGACAATATACCATTTTAATCTTTTCAGAAGTTGACTACAACAGACAGGATTTGATTTCGTACAAATAATGCTACATAATTCTGATAACATGATAATGTTTTTTTTAAAATTTCCTATTTAATCTAAGAAATAACTAAAGACCAGATAATAGATAATAAATAGAGAAATTCACCCTTTTTGTACATTAATTATATAATTTATACATTGTTAGAAGCCTGTAAAGCTGTTTTCCAGCATGATTAATTAAATCATTGGAAAGATCGATTTACGATCAGCACTGTGGGTACTGATCGGGTGCCTGTCAGTGATCTGAGACACTGGCGACATGGTGACAAATTTGGCGACAAAATAGATATAATTGGAAACTTCGGAAATTTTAGCGATTCATCCAATAGGAGCCAAGATGCGCCTGATTGGTTCCGAATCTTCTCTGCTCGCCTCCCGGGCACTATAAAAGACCGGCAGTCGCAAGCTGCAATGAATAAGACTGGAAGTCGAAGACAAGTAACGAATCGTTGAGAGGATAACGAAACAACGGCGAAATACTCCAACGTTGTGTGGAGCTCAAGTGATGGTCGAATTGAGCTGTGTGCCAAGTCCTGTTGTTTATTATAAAAACAGCGTCGTGTCGATTGTGGAGTAGCCAGTCCTGTAGTAGTGAGTTAGCAATTGGATACAACTAAAGCGAGAAGACAGTGGATTATTTCAGCAGTTTGGAGAGACCGTAGAGCGAAGCTCCGAGGATAATCTGCTTAATCTATATAAAAAAAAATGAATGTTTGTTTGTATGTCTCTTATGCCTTCCTAAACCGTTTACCAAATTGGGATGAAACTTGTTCAGCCCATTTATTACATCTACGAGATGATTATAGGGATAATACGTTTATGTAAAATAAAAAAATCTTAATCTCAACTGTCTCTATTTACCTAGGATTCATCTCTAAATAACTCGCCGAGGAGACACAATAGATTTGGTAGAAATGTTATTAAAAGTTCAAGTTTAATATTGCATTGCGTTCAATAGCTATATTGTATAATTATTGTACACAAATGGCATGCTAGTCATTCTCAGAAGTAACAATTTCATTACAGATTATGCGATGTTTTGGGGAGACCAAACCTAGGTGTTTTAAATTTTAATCAAATTTTAGAGTTGTTTGCAGTAACCACCAAAATTATTGCAGTACAAATAACGTTGCACCATCTTAATTTTCAAAAATTATCTTTTCAACTATATTAACGATTTTATGGTATAAATATATTTCCTACGTTTAATCAACTTTAAAAGAAATTATCTTAATCACATTTTCTAAAATAAAATTTGAGAATACTGAACGAATATGAAACGAATCACGAAATGCAATAAACAATTCCTTTCACTGCCATTCTGAAAGAACACCAAGTTTTACAATTCTAAAAGAATACACAAATCTCATACATGAAAATGAATACTTGTTTGTTTGTATTTTATATACTGTCGTATCGTTCGTACTATTTCGATGAAACATTGCCAAATGATTGAGTGATTGCACAATATTATTTTTTTGGGTGGGCAGCAACGTGCCGGATACCAGCTAATTCTTAAAAAAACGCAATTGTTGGTTTATACTGAGAACTGCTTATTGTTTCTACAGCATACACTTACTATAGTATAAACTAGGGAATTGAAGGATTTAGTAATGTTAGTGACATCCGTAAACACACACACACACACACACACACACACACACACACACACACACACA
>JAPMOQ010027636.1:42661-58110 GCA_026543055.1 Argiope trifasciata | reverse complement strand
AGATTTATTTTTTCATGGGAAATTTATCACGTACAAACGGCGAAATATGCTAGTTCACATTGTCAAACAAGAGCAGGAGAGATCGAAATTTTACCTTCAGAGGTTTTTACAACGAGATTTTAACAGGAATTTCTTTAACACATGCCGATTTCATATAAAGGAATTTTAGGTGTCCTTAAAAGAATGTTGCAAATATTAAAGACTTTTACCCCTTCCCTTGGAGTGTGAGAACCTGCTTAATTCAGCAGTTTTGTATAATTCGTGTAGGATTAATTGAATAAAGAAGTAAGAATTGGATCAGGAAATGTTTTATAATGGGGTAAAGTAAGATAAAAATTAGGAAATTTCCTATTCAGATTGGATTAAAAGATATCACTTCGTATATAAAAGATCAATAATATTAGTGATTAAAAGATATCTATTAGATTTAAAGATATTGCGTATATAAAAGGTAAATATGTTTGTTGTTGTTATTATCAATGGCACTTGTCATTGACAAACCCTCTGATCGCTGTCAGTGATTTTAAGCCTAAATTAGAGTCCCTTTTTTTCAGTAGGGCCAAGAGTACTTCAGCTACTTCATTCGCTTCCATTCGCTTGCACAACCCCTTTTTGCAAGAGGGCACATTCACACTACTCACTGCCAGAACCCATAATAACAACCATGGCCGAACCGGGACTCCAGAATCAATATAGTGAACTATATAAATTGGGTAGAAAAGGGTATTGTTTATATTGTATCCAAAATAAATTCATTTTTTCATTTAAATATAAAAAAAGCGGAACATTACACTTGAGTGATAAAAGACTTCTCATTATGAAAATTTCTTTCTGCTAAATGAAAAAAAAAAAAAAAAGAATTATCACGGGTATCTGATTGGCTGGCAACTAATTTACGGCTGATTTCGTCCCCTTGTGAAAACAAAAGAAAAAGAAAAAAAGAACATTTGCCAGGAGATAAAATAACGAAAAGAATGGAAATAATGAACTACAGAGCTGTATAGTGTGTCAGCAAAGAGAAATCATTAAATTTCTGGTCCAATAGTCGCATTCAGCCATTGTACGGGAGCGACTCCCAACAGAAAAGTAAAGCAGCAAAACAAAACGGCCGTTTCTCCCTGTATTCCTTTTATAAGTTAGAACGATGCAAGTGTCACCATCAATATCGATTTTGCCCGTCAAACCTTTTCAATCGATAAAAGGGGGGAGGGACGGAACAAAACACGAAAGCCCTGTTTCCTGGAAATCGGGAGAAAATCCCTTATCAATTGGACAAGAAAACAATTGTATTTTTAACAACCGGGAACACTTTTCCCGCTTTTGTGCAGCACCATTATAGGGAGTTCTATTCGGGAAAAGGTTGCCTCGTGAGAGTGCAAGGAAATGACTCAAATTGTGTTGCCATGTGGGGTTTGGGGAAAGTTTTCGGAAAGAATAACTATCTCCTGTTTTATTTTGGATTGTTCAGCCATTTGGAACCTCTATTTCTATCTTATATAAAAGAAGTTCTTATATTATTTTACTAGCCGCCTTTGACGACCAACTGATTCGCCAATCTTGCTGTGTTCACTATTCAAAAGCTATATAGGGAAAACGGACTTAAAAATAAAACTACATTAGCAGACGATAGATATTTTAAAAGCCATACTGTGAAAGCCGACTCCAAACTAAAACTACATTAGCAGACGATAGATATTTCAAAAGCTATACTGTGAAAGCTGACTCCAAAATAAAACTACATTAGCAGACGATAGATATTTCAAAAGCCATACTGTGAAAGCTGGCTCCAAAATAAAACTACATTAGCAGACGATAGATATTTCAAAAGCTATACTGTGAAAGCCGACTCCAAACGAAAACTACATTAGCAGACGATAGATATTTCAAAAGCCATTCTGTGAAAGCCGACTCCAAACAAAAACATTAGCAGACGATAGATATTTCAAAAGCTATACTGTGAAAGCTGACTCCAAAATAAAACTACATTAGCAGACTATAGATATTTCATAAGCTATACTGTGAAAGCCGACCCAGAAATATAAAAAAAAGATAAATCACCAATTTATTGCCTACGCATTTGGGGGCTTCATCAATTTGTTACATTTACATTTTGATGCTCCAAACATCTCTAGAGAAAGGAAAATCATGTTCTCATATAACAAAAATAATATAAACACAGATCATTCAATTCTAAAATATCATCATACAATAAGGGTTATGAATGAAAGATTGAATCAACTTTCATTTTTATTATTAAACTAGCCGCTTTTGGCGACCAGCTGGTTCGCCAATCTTACGGCTGTTTAAAATTATCAGTTAAATACTTTATGTGACTTGTCATTGTCAATTAAATATTTTATGTGACTTGTCTTTTAATAGCTATTTCATTAAAAGATTATTTTTGGTTCAAATTTTGATAGAAATATAATTCACACATCCATTTATGAAAGTTCTAAGCCCGTAATAAACTATATTCCTCTCTAATTATCTGATCAGCTCTAGGAAAATTTCGAAAATTTTCAGCTTATATTTTATTGTTTTGTCCGTAATATATACCTAAAATATAATTAAAATTTGTCCGTAATATATTCCTAAAATATAATTAAAATATTTCTTTAAAAATTCATTAAAAATAGAAGCTTAAGCTATATATTAAAATACTGATACCATTAGAAGGCTATTTTTTTAACTTTATTAAGGCTATTTTTCTTTGGGCAATAATATTTTCAGAAGTTATAGCGAAAAAACGTCGAAATTTTGGTTATTTTTTTAATTAATTCAAATTCTAATTACAAATTTGAAAAAAAGGCTCTAAGATGCATATTCCCGACCTCTAACATATACATGTACCAAATTTGGTAGCTGTAAGTCCAACGGTCTGGCCTGTAGAGAGCCAACACAAATACACACATATTGAGCTTTATTAGAAGTAAGATAGATTTATGTTTTATAATAATATGTTTTATTATTATTTCCTTATAAGATTCTGAAGCTCTAGAGATTTATCCGTATAGAGAGATTCCACTGATTTGGTGACATTATTGTAGATGATTCTTAAGACGAGAAGATAGTACACGAAAATAAACATAAAAATATTTTATTTAAAATGTTACTGCCAAAGATATAACTAATGTCTCTGTCAAAATGTACTTACTATTAATGGGTGGGTGTTTTTTTACAAACTTAAAATTTTGAATGCATTCATAAAGTTATTAACTAGGAATTTATTAAATATATATAGCTTCAAATATTTTGATATTAAAATCATTTTATGTATTGCAATTGTTTAATGCATCACAATTTACATATAAAAGAAATTTTCTTAGAGTATTTGAAAATATACATAGCAAACTATTACCAGATTAATTATTAATGGGTGGGTATTTTTTTACAAACTTTGAATATATTCTTAAAGTTATTAACTACGATTTTATTAAATATATATAGCTTCAAATATTTTGATATTAAAATCCTTTTATGTATTGCAATAGTTTAATACATCACATTTTTACGTATAAAAGAAATTAGTGTATTTGAAAATATACATAGCAAACTAATACCAGAAAACGTCTGGAAAATACTATTTCAAATTCAAATAATAAAAAATTACCTATTTATATTCTTCGGCATGTAAGAAGTATTCGAATTTTAGCTCATACAAATGCATGAAAATGTTTTACAGAACTGCTATTAACTAATTCTAAAATGATATAAAAATATCATATCCATATTATTAATCAAAATCTGTATGAAGTTTGATACATAAGTATTATTGATACTTATTGTTACTTAATACTTACTTATGAAAATTGATATATTAAGATGTAATAAAAAAGGTTATTGCATTTGCTTCTTATAAATAATAAAAATCACTAATAACACCAACTTTTGTTTTAAAGTTTCAAGTTCTATTGCGAAAATATTTCAAACTGAGTAGGATAATTATCTACTTAACAAAAAGTATCTGATTGTATAACTCAAAAGAGTTCGTTGAAAATAATTTTTCATCTTTAATCATTGAGAAATATACTAATTAACTAATTTTAATTTTTATATATAAAGAAAAAATTTTCTGAATATTTCTTGGAAATATTTATAAAATATTTTCAAATAATTTATCTTGTATCAATTTTGTGAGTAATATCTTCGGTCAAATTATTTTTCCTGCATAAGAATTTAATTTGAGAATAATTTTTAAGTAATAATTATCCTATAGAGAATTATATCCGTTTCTTTCGCAATAAATGAATCTTAAAAATCATTTCAAAATACGATGTTTCACAATATCGAAGTGTATTAATATAATTTCAATGATTATTTCAAAATCAAATAGACCAATCTCTTGAGTAGTCCCGTATATTAAAAAACATGTCTTTGCAAATTTCAATTGTTGTATTTCTATGTTATATGCAATAGAATGAATTAAATGCAATGTTGAAATGAATGAATAAAATTTTAATTTGAAGAATATTAAGATAATAAATGTGCATTAATTCAACTCACAATGAAAATAAATTATATTTATTATCAATAATTTTGTGTTGAGTGTTCAAATCAGTATATGGGAATTAAAAAATGATACATTCATATTAAAAGTGATACATATTCATATTAATTAAAATGCTTAATGGAATTCCAGACGAAATCTAATCAATATATGACGATTGTTTGGTTAATTATAACAAAGTAGTAAAATTTTTACAGCATTCAAATGAAGAAATGCTGTAAGAGTTAAATAAATATATGATGATATGTTTGAGTTCAAAATTACACTTTCGTTTGAGGAAAATGTTTGATGTATTTAATAATTGATTACAAATAATCTAATTTAATCCCACATTTAATGAATGATCAAATGGGGGATTAAATAGAATTATTGGCTATTTTTATTTATTTACTGGGTAATTTAGATCATATGTACTGACTATTTTCATGGGTTTCGATTAGAATCTTACATAAAACAACTTTTTCAAAATTAAACAGTTTTATTGATTGATTAAACTATTAATTGTAGATAATAGTTTAATGAATTTCATATATTTTGAAGGTATATTTATTATAATATATATAAACAAAATTGAAACATATATTAACTAAATATGTATTAACAAAATTAAACAGTTTTACTGATTGTTTAAATATCAATTGTCGAAAATAGTTTCATGAATTTCATATATTTTGAAGGTATATTTATTAAAAGACATATAAACAAAATTGAAATATATATTAACTTAATATATATAGTAACAAAATTAAACAGTTTTACCGACTATTTAAATATTAATTGTCAAAAATAGCTTAAGGAATTTCATATATTTTGAAGGTATATTAATTTCACAAATTCGATTTGTAATAATTCTTTAAAAAAATAAAGAATTGCATACTAGCAAACATGAAATCTTAAGTGAAATGTCTGATACTAGAAAAATAAAAGTTATATTAATTCAAGTAAAGATGAAAAAAAAGGAATAAAATCTATATTTAAAAAAATCAAAATGCTTAATTATCTATGAAACTATTTAATTAACTATGAAAACAACCAAGTCTCAAAATTAACGCAAACCGTTATTTACTTTTGAGGTCATTTCCATTTTTGAAATTCTCCATATTATTCAGAACTTATACATTCAGCATAACGATCAACGGCTTAGCGGTCTATTTGATCCTCAGATGGAGCCTGAAGTTTTGTTGCATTCAGAATTCCTCTTATATATAAATCTCATGTGAATTAAAATGGATGTCGTTGACCCAGCATCATCGCAAATGTATAGATTTTGGATAATGCATAAAATATTCTCCTCGCCTTAAGCCTAATCCATTGTTTTAAACTAAGATGTTAAATCCATTAATTATACTTTTATTTTATACTTTAATTCTACTTTTTTTACTTTTGAAGTCATTTTCGTTTTTGAAATTCTCCATATTATCCAGAATTTATACATTCAGCATAACGATCAACGGCTTAGCGGTCTCTTAGATCCTCAGATGAGGATTGAAATCCGAAATTCTGTTGCACTGAGAATTCCTCGTATACATAAATCTCATGTGAATTAAAATGGATGTCGTTGGAACGTCGCAACTGTATAGATTTTGGATAATGGAATTCTCAATAAAATATTCTCTTCGCCTTAAGCCTTATTCGTCGTTTCAAACTAACATGTTGAATCGATTAATTATTTTATTTTATAAAGATGCTATTGTTTGCATCATTAGTTTTTCTCGGATAACTAATAATAAATAAATATTTATATTTTTGCAAGTGCCGATTACATCGGTGTAGTTGCCAACCGTTGATTTGAAATTCAATAACTGCAACCATTGTTATTCTATATACATTCATTATATAATTTAAAAGTACTTGAAAATTTTCTCAAATTTATTATAGGGTAATGTAAATTTTTATGAAAGTATACAAAATATTTACTTAACAGCTAATTTTTATTGACTATTTTAATCCCCAGCATCCCCAGCAAGCAAAAATAAAATCAAAACCTTATTTTCAAAAATAAATATTTGTAGCCCTTCGAAACTCGATACGAAAAGTAACTAAATTCTAATTGAATCCATGTTTTATATTAGTGTTAACTTCAAGAGTTTTAACAATTAACCTGAAGATTTTTCTCTAAAGCATTGTATTTCAAAATCTTCAATACAATATCACTTATTAAATTCATAAAAAGTAATTATTTAGCGCAACCGAATTTGTGTCAAGATCATTTCTGCATGTATTGCACCAGACGTACAATATGTTGTTTAAGATACTTATTTTTGTAAACCAAAATTATTTAAATGTGAAGTTTATTAAAATATATTTAATATATTTGTATATTAAAATATATTTAATAGAATTGTCTACTATAAAAATAGCAAGAATTTAAAATTACAAAGTCAAATGTTAGGTAAAATGTTGAAATCAATAGCTTTTAAAAACAATAACTTTTTGCTGGGGATTTTTGCCCACCTGCATTCACATGTCCAATGATGAACAGTTAAAATACCGTTGGCAATGTCAGCCAAAATCGGGATATTCTATCAAAATATGAACGACGGTTAAATTGTTATGAGGATGATAAGATCTAAAAATATGAGGAATTTATATATCTAAAAATAAAGGTTAAAATATGAGGAAGTTAGGATCTAATTCCACTAGTTCTGTGAGGTTTGAACTTGAGATACTGTTATTGAGTAATAAACAAATTATTGTCGATATTTCACCAATTTTTTTAATAAATTTTGATTCATTCATATGCAAAACTGGTTATCTTTTGTAAAACCTAACTTTATATTCCCAAATTCTGAAATTCATAAAATCTTGGATTAGAAATCCAGTTAAATCGCAGATCAATAATCTTTATCAGGTTGAACGCACATTGAATGATATCGGAGTTCAAAACTTTTATCTAGATATTGGGGAAAATCCGGAAGGTTGAAATCTATTTCGAATCTAATTATTGAAAAATTAAGAAATTAGTATGGATACCTTTTCGAAATACGTATTTTAATTTTCTTGAATAAATACCTTTACATTCTTTATTAATATAACCTCATCAATAAATACTACGAATAAATATTGTTTCTCAACAATAGAAATGTTTGCTGTAAAATGGATGTAGCTCCAATTAAGGGGAATTTGGAATGGTTACATGTACTATCATGTGGTAAAATATATAAAAAATTGTTTGGTGCCAGAAATATGTAGCTCCAATTGGTAGTTCTTGCGTGAACTCAAGCTATAGAAATGTTTGTCTCATTAGTTTGTTGCAATATAGAGCATTGATGTAGTTCCTGATGATACCGCAGGTTTTCTTCAAACCAGAATAATTGAAACCACTTCCAATTTGCAGCAAACCCTTCAATTATCAAATATTTAACAGTGAGATTTAATCTAGATCTAACATTTTGGAAGATCTAAATTCTCACTCATAAAACTTTAATCTTAATATATTAGGTAAATAAGTCAACTCTAAACATGCCAAACTTCACATTTCTCATTTCTTGCCAGTTCTCACTGGCAAACACGTCACGATCGCCAATAATTGTTCCATTGAATTTAAATCCTTTGGCTATAATTTCCCTATATAATCGAATTCCCGGGAGTGAGACACAATTTAGGCCTCACATTACATATAAACCCAATCTATAAACGATCTGATGGACTTCATTTAATCGATAAATTGTTTAAGGGTGGGGTGTAATACCAACAACCAACCAATGTAAAATAAAAACTTGTTCATTTGGTGTCAGAAAGATATAACTCCAATAATAACTCCCGCGTTAACTCAAGCGATGGGGCTGTTTGTCTCGTTGGTTTGTTGCAATATATAGGTGCTGCAGCTGGTTTTCTGAAAGCTTGAATAATTGAAGTCTCCTCCTTTTTGCAGCAGGTACTTCAATTATTAAATGATGTCTAATTTAATTTGAAGACTTTATATATTTGGAACAATCTTAAATATTTTTGCCTTACAATGATCGTTTGAAAGAAAGAAAATCCATGCAAAGTTTCATTTAATTATTGGACATTATGCCATTTTGGGGAATTTGGAGTAACGTCAACTATCGTGTTCTAAAATGAAAATTTGTTCGTTAGGTGCCAGAAAGATGTAACTCCAATCGTTAGTTCTCGCGTTAACTCAAGCGATGGAGCTGCTTGTCTCATTAGTTTGTTGCAATATAGAGGTAGATTCTGGTGCTAAAACCAATATTTTACAAACTTGAATAATTGGAGCCACTTCCGTTTTGCAACAAACCCTTCAATTATCAAATATTTTACAGAGAAATTTAATATGGATCTCACATTCTGTAAGATCTAAATTCTCACTCATAAAGCCTTAAATCTTAATACATTAGGGAAATAAGTCAACTCTAAACTTCAAATTTCTCATTCCTTACGAACACGTCACGATCACCAACAATTGCTCCATTGAATTTAAATCCTTTGGCTATAACTTCCCAATATAATCGAATTCCCGAGAGTGAGACACAATTTAGGCCTCACATTACATATAAACCCACGCCATAAACGATCTGATGGACTTCATTTAATCGATAAATTGTTTAAGGGTGGGGTAATAGGATGCTGTGCTGCTTTCCCCCATTCGTACTGCTTACACTTGACCTACTTTTATCCTTGCGACATTCAACTTGATTTGAAATGTTATTGGATTTAGAGTTCTATCCGTTTACCTGACACACTATCACTCAAGGCTGGGAATTTGTCCAACTCGTCCATTCCAGGGACGAGCGATTAAGAGACGACGTCCATTAGAGATAATTATATCCCCTCCTCCCTGATAATTCATTAGCATTTGTTGGAAAACGAGGATTTGGAGTCGTTTAATTCGAAAGGACTTCTTCTTCGACATTCTGAAGGACGAGAAAGAAGAAGAATTAGATAATGAACAAGCAACTCTGGAACTTTTCGGTGTGTGTTAGAAAGCCGATAAAAAGTAGAACACACGAGATCTTCTTTACGGGGAAAAGAGAGCAAATGTTGTAACGGGGAGAAAGAAAGAAAAAAAAAGAAGAAGGAAGTTTGTGGAAGAAGAAATTGGATGGTTAACGTGTAATGAAAATTTCTGCCAGAGCAGATAAAAAGAAAGAGTTGTAAGACTGAATAAAAATAAAAGGTGAATTTCTTGGGTAATTATAGGAAGGAGCTCTTTAAAAAGTCATTTTTTGAAGTTTCTCAGTTCGTATTAAAGTTAGAGAATTTTTTTAAGACTGAACTTGAAATTATTTAAAGTTTTTAAGATGGAAAATTAGACTAGATTTGTTTTTTCAACTTCTGCATGTAATGGCGAAAACGCATGTTACAATCAATTATATTAATAGGGTATTATAAATACCTGTATAACTTTAATACAGCGAAATTTTAATCGGTTAGCATTTGCAATAATTGACCATTATTCATAAAAACAGAGTTTTCATTTGAATTGTAGCCTATAAATAAAAATTGTTACTGTTTATTTATAAAATTAAATTGTCTTATAAAATGGCAAATCATTAATGTATCAGATTCTTCAACTAATTCTTGGAAAATCCAATGAAATAAGTTAAAAGGTATAATAAATAGATAATTTCTATATTAAATAGTTATTTTATTAACTAAATACAATTATTATGTATTTAAAATTCACATTTGTTCTCAATGGGTAACAAAAAACAGTTCCTTTTTCATTTAATATTTATTTAATAAAGATTAATACTCTTTACTCTTTTGACATTTTTTTGCTCATATTATTTGATTACAATATAATTCAACATATCTGTGCCCTGAATATTTTTTATATTTTGTACTTTATATAAAAACTACTTTCAAATTTTAGTTTGAAATTGGTATAGTTCAAAGATTAAAACAATTTCAAATAGAAACTAATTAATTTCATTCTTGTATTTTGATGTTTTAATGAAATGTAGATATGAAACAAAAGTTAAATTAATGCCAGCTAATTTAACTTGCATTAACAATGCGAGTTTACACCAGTTCTGAGATAGAAAGTAGGCAGCACATGCAATTTAAGTTTGCCACAATTTCATAAGATTTATTCAGGCATTCCATGCTTGACTATAAATGCCTATTTTGGCAGCTCTGAATTTTTTTTTACTATTCGCCGCATTAAAGTGATGAATATTTACACAAAGAAACATGAAAAAATAAAAATAAAACGGTCAACATGCCTATATTTGGAAAATTATAGAAAAGAAATTGCAATAAAATTGAAAAAGAAGGCGGCATCCATCAGATAGAATAAAAAAAGTCGGAATTAATCTGATAAGCGATCAATTTTTTCACTTCGAAAAATTCTACAAACGCATGTGCAGTAAGAAAAATAAATAGAGCTTCTTGTAGCTTTCCCGTCTAAGCAATTACTTACCATCGACCTAACAGAACGTTTCTGCCTTTCTACGCATGCGCTGTTACTTGTCATTTTAAAACTTGCGGAATTTAAACCCAGCATAAGCAAAACAGGTACATTTTATATCCATAAGTGATTTCATCTGTTATTTAAAAAAAAGACATTTTTTTAACATGCAACAAAGCATCGTTTTAACGTCGAAAAATTCTACAAACGCATGCACAGTAAGCTAAACACAATACAGCTGATTGTAGCTTTCATGTCAAGACAATTACTTGCCATTGACCTAACAGTATTTCTCAGCCTTTCTACGCATGCGTTGCTGTTTGCCATTTTATAACTTGTCGAGTGTCAACCTGGCATAAACAAAACATATATTTTATATCCAAAGTATTCTGTTATTTAATAAAAAGAAATTTTTTACCATTCAACAAAGCATCGTCTTCTTTGATGGTTACGTACATACAATATAATTGCGAAACCACATGTACAAAAAGTATGTGTAATAATATAATCTGTATTAAATTATTTTTTATCGATCAGAGCTCTGTGAATAAACTCTTCTGAAGCAGAAATTATCAGTGCTTAAATTCTTTGCAATCATTTATGATATACTTTTTTGCATTTATCAATAACTAAAAAAGGACACACTTAGCAAAATCCGAGCAATAATTGATTAGTTATTCTGCATTGCTCCAGGAAATCATATTACCTTCGGATTGAGTTAAGCTTTGGGAAAATTAACCAGAAAAATGAACAGAACATTGAAAGAAAAACGTCAAATCAGCATTTAATTTAGTAATCGAATGACAGTAGTAAAAATTCTAGACTCCCTAAAGCAGTTCTGCATGTGAGCAGAATCTAGCTATTTCGAAAAAAAAAAATTACTAACGAAGAAAATATTCATAATTTAATAGAAATAAATAAAAGAGCAAACTTAAAATGTTCTGGACCAAAAAGTATATGAAGAAAAGCATATTCTATAACTATTAGTGTTAATAGATATAATTGTATCTATTGATATTTTTAACAATGTTAAAATGCCTGCATCATTTGTTTTACAGCATTTTTCCTATAGGCAGAAGAATTTTATATTTGCACTGAAATTCTTTACAGGTTGATTTTGTGCAGTAATTTTTCTTCTTAAGAACAATATCAGGAAAGACTATTTCTCTGTGTATAAGCGTTATATTAGTACAGATTGATTCTTTTTAAATAACTTATCTGTAAACTCCACAAAGATTCCTGATTTAAAGAAACGAATATTCTATAGCACTGTAAATAAATAGATATAACTCTAAATGTTGATATTTTTAACATTATTAAAACGGTGGTAGCATTTGTTTACGGTATTTTTTACATAGACAGAAAAATTCTTTAAAGGTTAATTTTGCGCAGTAATTTTTTCTTCTTATTATAAACAATATAAGTTCTGTATCAGGAAAAACTATTTCTTTGCGTATAAGTGTTACATTAGTACAGTTTGATTCTCTTTAAATTACTTATTTGTAAACTCTAAAATGATTCCTAGTCTAAAGAAACGAATATTATATAATATTACTGAAAATAAATAGATTTATCTCTATGTGTTGATATTTTTAATATTATTAAAATGGTGGTTCTATCTGTTTACAGTATTTTTCATATAGACAGAAGAATTCTTTAAAGCTTAATTTTGTTCAGTAATTTTTTCTTCTGTTTATAAACAATATAAGTTCGATATCAGGAAAGACTACTCCTTGCGTATTAGTACAGTTTGATTGTCTTTAAATAACTTATCCGTAAACTCTATAATGTTTCTTCATTTAAAGAAACAAATATTTTATAATATTATTGTAAAGAGATATAATTTTATGTACTAAAATTTTTAACATTATTAAAATGGTCGTAATATTTGTTTATATCATTTTTCATATAAGCATATAAATACTTTTCATATATTCTTTAATGATTGATTTTGTACAGTAATTTTTTTCTTTTTTCTTACGAGCGATATAGAATCTATATCAGTATAAATTTTCTTTCTATCTATAAGTGTTACACCGTTTAATCAGTATTAATAGATTTTCTTAAGATAGCTTATTTATTTTATCTGTTTTCTATTTTATCTTTTTATAGCTTACCTAGTTTATCTCTTTACCTGTTGACTTCATAAGGATTTCTGAATTAAAGAAACGAGTATTCTATAATATTAGTGTAAATAGATATAGCTCCATATACTGATATTTTTATCACTATTAAAATGGTAGTTGTATTTATTCCCTATATGTTTCAAATATATAAAATTCTTCACAGATTGATTTTATATAATAATTTTTTTTTCTCACGAACAATATAGATTCTACATCAGGTTAAGCTATTCCTCTATGTACAAGCGTTACACACTTTAATCAGTAGAGTTTTATTATCTTTAAATTATCTGTTGACTTCATAATGATTCCTTAAATAGATAAACTTCATTATTTTACAATTTAATACAGTGAGTAATGATTAGATTTGTATCTAAAAAGAGATGAAAATATAAAACGTATCATTTGATAATGTAAGAGATAATACAAATTCGTATTTTGAATATTTTCTTTCTAATATCAGATTCGGATAAAGAAAAATTAATAATACAATTTAAATTTTTCTCTGACTATTTTGTATGACTTTATTTTCAACAAAGTTTAATACATTTCATTTTTAATGATTTTTATTGAATGTTTCAATCGAAAGAAAAGAGATTTCGCAGAAGATTTTTAAAGAGAAGTTGCCATTTTATTTGATAGAATTAAAAATGTTGTTTGTAGGATTTGTTTTGATGAAATTAAAAAAGATTTTAGCTTACACTTTTAAATTTAATAGAAATTACAAGTTTTATAAATTATTTTTTAACTTTTTATTCCAATTCACTCACGTGACATTCACTGACATCTGTTTTGAAAATAAATTTTATATAAATCGTTTTTTGTTTCCTTCAGTTATAGGATAAATAAAATGGAAGATGATGTAAAAATGAAAAAATATACATATTCTATGAATTAAAAAACACGCTATATTTTTCACGCTTATTTGATTGAATACTAAAAGTGTTATTGGAATATTTTTTAATAATTTGCAATTATGTATTTAACTATTCCTGATTTCATATTTATTTAGCTACATACAGCTGGTATTAAAACCGTATTAAAATTATTAGAAATTAAAAAAGATTTTAGTTTACACTTTTAAATTGCATACAAGTTAAGTTTTATTAACTATTTTTTAAACTTTTTATTCCAATTCACTAACGCAACATTTAAAAGTCTCTTTTTGATAATAAGTTCTGTACGAATCATTGTTTTCTATAGTTATAGGATGAATAAAATGAGAGATGATATAAAAATGAAAAAAATATATTGTGTGAATTAAAAAAAACACACTACATTTTTCAAGCCTATTTTGATTGAATTCCAAAAATGTGGGGAATATTTTATTTAATAACTTTCCCATTCGCAATTGTTGATTTAATTATTCCTGATTTCATATTTATTTAGTTTCATACAGTTACAAAAAACCGTATTTAAATAAGATAAAAAATTATTAGAAATTAAAAAAAGATTTTAGTTTACACTTTTGAATTCCATAGAAGTTAAGTTTTATTAATTATTTTTTTAACTTTTTGTTCCAATTCACTCAAGCAAGATTTAAAAGTCTTTTTTTGATAATAAGTTCTTTACAAATCTATCTTTGTTTTCTACAATTGTAGGATGAATAAAATAAAAGATGACGTAAAAATGAAAAAAAAAAAAAAACATTGTATGAATTTAAAAAAAATTCAAGCTCAATTTTTCACGCCTATTTTGATTGAATTCTAAAAGTGAGGGGAACGTTTTATTTAACAACTTTTCCATTCGCAATAGTTAATTTAATTATTCTGATTTCATATTTATTTAGTTACATACAGCTGGCCTAAAAACCACATTTAAATTAGATTAAAAAAAGAACCCCTTTTTTCCTTGTAAGGTGAAAATGTTTCCCTTTTTTTTTTTTTGTAAAATATATCCGATACAAAATATTACCTTCTGAAACTGCCTTACCCTCCAATTTCCTTTGATAGAGTGAATAAAAGAAAAACGTGCTCAATTTTTGTTCGGTACAAAATGTTCTTTTAAAATGAGAAGCTACTTTAGCGTCACAGTAATCCGAATCCATATCATCACGGAATAAAAAATGGCGCGGAATTTTTTTCATGTCATAAATAATATAAATGTTCTCCCATCTGAGATAAAATTCAAAACGAAAAAAAAAACTGTGTTCGCAAAAAAACAAAAATGAAGAGGGAGAACAAATTATAAGGAAACTGCGAGAAATTTCGCGCAGGAAAAAGAACCTGGAAAGAAATAACTCAACTCGCATAAAGGACGTATTCCAAAATGACAAATCTTTCTCAAGACAATGAGAAAAAAGAATCTTTTTCTCTCTCTCGCATCCGCTGTGGCAGCAGTATAAAAAAATCGTTTGGCTCGAGAATTATCCCTTTTGACCGATGTTCTTTGCAATTCTACTAGAAGCATGAGTAACCAACCAAATATTCGGTGTTTTGGGTTCCAAATTAGTGTTGTAAAAAAA
>JAPMOQ010027631.1:655072-681926 GCA_026543055.1 Argiope trifasciata | reverse complement strand
TATATATATATATATATATATATATATATATATATATATATATATATTATTTGACCTTTATTTGTAATATATTTTAGACAAAAATAAGATGAAAACTAAATCTTTTAGTAATTTTTAACCGTTGAAAATCAAATACTTTCACTCACCATTTTCAAATCAGTCGATAACCTTAGATTAGAATGTTCGTCGTACAGTTCTCAATCTTTGATGGTAATGGAAATGGCTCGATAAAAAAGACTTCTTCTACAGTTTTCCGTCGCTTCTTTATCAGCAAATTTGGTTTATTTTCTTCTTAATCCCGGTCATCCATCAGATCTATTACTACATGGATGAGTAGCCAAAACTCCCCAGTTAATAAGATCTTGGTGAAAGGTCTTAAAGTATGACTTGTCACTCAACAGGTGTTATATTTTGCTCGTACTACTACACTACTCAAAATATTACACTTCTTTACACATAACCATATTTTTCCCTGAAATTGTTTTATTTATTATTGAAAACTGTGAAGGAATCCTATTATGTTGTATGTAACAGTAATTTTCACATACATTTATTATTTTTTGTTACAATTTTAATATTTGAACAGAAGATATATTGCAAAAGATTTTCCGCTGACTTTCTGATGAATTACAGTTCAGAGATTTTGAACAATAAACAATAAATAGTTCAACATTGCATTGTTAAAGTTCAAGAATTAACAATCAACTTGTTGTATAATTTTACATACTGTTGTGATTTTAGATTTGAAATGCTAACTGACTCTGAATTAATGAAAATAACACAGAGCTAACATATTCAAAAAAAAATTGCCCACTGAATTCAAAATTTTTAATGTATTCACTTAAAGGCAACAAAAAACAAAATTTAGTGAATATTTTATAAAATACATTTTTAGTAATTTAAAAAATAAAATAACGAACATATAATTTTTATTTAAAAATATCGGTGTCAAAAAAATCTTTAGAAAGCTCATAAATTGAAAACAAATTCTATAGAAATAACACCACTATCAACATCATAAGAAAATTCAGGATTATTTTTGAAAATTTAAAATATGCAATAAAAAATATCAAAATGCAAATTTAATTAAAAAATTTCTCCAAATATATCATGCTGTTACAATGTTGATTTAATATCCTCATCATTAAATTAACGAAAATACAACAGAATTCAAATGACTAAGTAAAAACTTGAAATGCATTATATTACATTTTTATATGTTTAATTTCTATAATAGTTTATTTATTTTTTAATTTGAGTTTTTGTCAATTTGATGGCAACATATTGATAAAATTACATTTCAAATACACTTAAAATATTTGGAGAAATAAAACAGATAATTCTTCACACCTGATTATTAATTTGATTTCACTTATTTTTATTTTATATGAATAATTGTAATACATTAGGTAGAAACCAATAACTCAACACTCCATTTTTAAAATAAATCTCGAGTTTTACTTCACTACACTCGAGATATATTAATTGATCTCGTGTCGTGGAATATATCATCGTAAAAGACTTACGGCATATTCCCTGATCCTAAGCATTATATCTATTTCTCCAATTTTTATTTGAAAAATAACTTTCCTTTAGTGTGTCGGCATCACTAATTGTCTGTTCTCTCCAATAGCTACCAGTTTTGAAATAAAATACAAAAGTAAAAAATTGGCAGATCTTCCAGCCTCAAAAACTAGAACCCTTTCACCAATTTTATTCAACAATCAATTTTCTAACTTTGTAAATATAGCTAATCAGCCAGAATTCTATGTTCGTTTTTCAAATTGAATTAAAAATTGTTTCCTGTGATAAGATATAATTCATTATCTTTGCTTGATACGACAAGAATAATACTGTTAATAGTCATCTATGATAGTGACCAAGTTTTGTGTTTTTAAAAGGTTGGCGTAATTTGTTCTTGCTTAGTGAAAATTTGGAACCTAATCTTACTATTCTTTGCCATCCTAAATGTTCTTTGGCTTTCATGCCCTACTGAATTAAAATTTTGATGAGTTATTGAAAGAGGGGCCCATGAGTCATCTTGGAGGAATATCAGATATTAATTTAAGACTGATCGAAAGCGGTTAGATTGAATCCTAAATTAAGGCCTTTTAATTATAATATATAATTGAATTTCTCGCCATTATGGTAACAAAATGCAAACAAGCAGAGTAATTCTAGCAATCCTAAAGTTTAAGTTGTTTTCTAATGTTTCGTTTTTTGAGTTGGGTCCTATCTGCAACAATTTTGTAAATAATGAGAACAAAGAATTCATTTCAATTACATAATATGGTTAACAGTACTTTTATTACAATATAAATTGTGGTATATAAACGCTTTAGTATTATTTAAAAAATGAACTACGAACAGAAATATTTATCTTTCTGCAATTCTTAAAGAGTTTATTTTAATAAAACCATCTGCTCACGAATTTTGAGTGAACAGAAAACAAAAATTAAAACGTCTGTTCGAGATTTCTGAAATCGTTTGCTCCATCTTAATTTAATAACTTCTTGTCATTCTAACATAATTCTTTTTTTGTGTGGAATTTTCATTATAATTCGATACATCATATTTTAATAATGGATGTGTTATGAATATGGTAATTAAATTATTATTTAAATATTTTTATAATTGTGAGTTTAATTATTTTCCTATATGATTCGTGCATGCATAAAACAGCAGTATCTATGCTTTGTGTTACATCCAAACAAAATCCTACTGTCTTGGCACTAAAAAAGAAAAACCGTTAATATAGCTTAGAAAAAAAGCATTATGAAGCATGCTGAATTTTATTTTCATATTAAATTGTACAGAGTTAATAAACAAGAGTAAAACTATGGGTACAATAATTTATTTGTATATTTTAATATTTTATAATAGCTTTTCTACTGCATATTTTTAATGTATTGCTTTTTCTATGAACATATATTTTTACTTATTTAACAGTGTAAATATTTCTGAATGCGTGCTACAAAAAATTGTTTAGCATTTATTTTTGATGATATCTTAATATAATTTTGTGCTTGTCTGATGTTGAGTGGCATGCATATACCATATTGGGTGGAGGCTAGACTTAAGTTTAAAACTAAACTGGCTGTATATAATAAACTTAATTCTAATTTTTTGAAAACTATTTTTATTTATTTGTTAAATGCGTTAACATAGATATTAGTGATGATTGTATTAAATTTATATATCATCATCATCAAATCTTTCAATACATTTTTTTTCTGCAATTAAAATTATGAATGCAATTTTTAAACAAATATTGACTTTATCATTTGCTACATTTTCAAAATAACAAAGAAATTTGCTTTGGTATTTAATAACCATTCATTAACAAGAAATTCTGAAATTAAAGATATTTTTGTGCTGCCATCTATTGCCCATGCAAATAATCGGTTTTGAAGCGTTATTTTTTAAACACAGAATATCAATAAATGTAAAATATGCCTACAATTAAAATGTATAATCCCTTTATTATCGTGTATAAATCATCATTTAGTTAAAGTAGAATCGCTGAATTCATTTACAGAATGCTATTTCTATCTAAATACCGATATTATTAATCTAAAGCACTTAATATATTATTTATGCTAAGTATTATTTGTTCTTTTGTAATGATGTAATGCATATTTTTTTTTAACTTTTCTTACAAATGAAAAGGAAAACTAGAAACTAATATTTTAATTCTTGCAGTAAGAACTAATTTCAAGTGAAGTTACAAAAAGCATTATTAAAATTATTTTTTAAAAATTGTTTAAATTGAAATTGTTGATAAGAACTGTACTTACTTATATATAAAGTAGTCATAATCTTTCTTTATACATTGTGATATCAAGAAAATCGTACTCTAAAAAGTATTTCTTTTTTATTGTAGAATATTAAAAAAAAATATTTGATTTTTTTAAAATAATTTTTAATTTTGTCACATAGAATAACATAGAATTTCTAATAAGTTGTTCGCCGAAAATATTTTTGCATTTTATTTATACTAAATATTATTACAACTCAATATATCATTCATTTTATTTTACTTTAGGTAACATATATGCAAAATAACAATTTTATGATAACCTCCTATTTATGATAGCATTAATTCTGCTAGACAGAAAAAAATATTTAAAAAAATTATTGTTGTTAATCAAAAGAATCGACTAATAATAATTATAATAAATCTGAATTCAAAAAAGAATCCAAGAAATCATTATTATAAGCCTTTTTTCTATCATTGTTACTATACCAGATGGCAGCACGAACGCTTCCGATTACTTTTGTATTTATTGATGATATCGGCTTGAATTGTTTCTTGAATATTTTTAATCTGTACTATAGCCGTGACTTTAAATGAAAGTTTCTTACTTCCAGTTTATATAAATGATTTTTTTTTATTTAAAACCGTACATAAAACACTTTGTATTCAGTTTTCAAGCTATCAAGGGTCTGTAAAGTTATCAGTAGGTAAATTAGTAAGCAGTGATTCAGTTACACCACTTACATATTTTTGTTGCTGCTGTGTTTAAATTAGCAACACTTTCCTATTTAATACAAAATTTTCGTCTCTCAATTTTTTATAATTTTTTTAATTCAAATTACCTTTCCTTGAACTTTTTTATCTTATGTAATAAAGGATTTTTTTAAGTCAGTAGCAGTAATATTATTCTAATTAAACAGTTTTGTATTATTGAACTTTTAGTTTCGGGTATAAGAGAATAATTTCAACTCTAAAGTAACAAAAAAAAATGTCTTTAATCTTTGAAGTAATGAGATTTTAAAAATCAGCTATCTGCTCTATTTTTTATTAGATTAATAGTTTAATAAGTTTTATGTTCTAAAGTAAATTTTTAAATTTCTATTTGTGCAAAATTATTTTTAAGAAATTTTAATACGATCGGCATAATAATTACAAAAAAAATGAGGAGTCTTAAATTTAATTTTAAATAAAGATTTCATGTAACCAATTCGTGTGGTCTCCTTAAAACTTTCTCATATTCTCTGTAATAAAAATGTTATCCCAGAGAATGCCTTCCATGCAATTGGCACACAACAACAGCGAAATATTAACCATTGGCGTGAATTTACAATTGTTATTGTGTCTGTCGTGTCATATTTGGCAATATTTTTTTATTATTCGCTGGCATGTGGTTAAAAGTATCCGAAAATAGAATGTGCGCTTTAAACACATTTTTCCAGCTGACTAAAAACAAAATTTTAACAACAACAAAAAAAACCCTACACTTTTAGTTACAAAATTTCATACCAAATTAGGTATAGTTAAATCAGTTTTTTTTTTTTTAAGTTATCGCATTTGCAAAACTTTGAAATTTGAAAGTGCAGATCTTGAGACAGTTAAGCCTCTGTTGGATTTATCTCAAAATTAATATGTGCTTATAACATATATGTCAAATTTGTGAACAAATATATATATATATATGCTATCTTTTTATTTTAAATCAATATTTCGAATTGTATCCGAGTAGGATAACAGAAAAAATTCCTCTGAACGGATTTTATTCAAAAATTGATAGAAATACACAAATTTATAAAAAGAGCGTATACCAAATCCCATCGACTCCTAGAGGGGCCACCTCTTAATTGGTGATGAGATGCTTCCGGCATGGTGGTTGGATCTCGCCAACCCTGTGGGTACAGTAAAGAATGGGGGATTTAACTCCTCCTATCGAAGATGGGACGCAGCTACTGAGAGAGTTGTTGCGTGGCCGGTGATGGCCTTTGGACTCAACCACAGTTCCCACCAATGTTGCTGGAGCTGCTATCTTGTCATTCAATATTAATTTCTGAGTACCTTCGAGTGGTACGAAAAGTCATTAATATGGTTATAACAAATTCCATCAACATAGCTCAAATTACTTTTAAATTACACCTGCAAATAAACAGATGTGTTTTTCGAACTCGGTGAGGTCTAAAAAATAAAAATTTGTCAAAATCTCGACAATTACAATACTTTCTTTATACTAATCAAGACAGGATACAATACTTTCTCTATACGAGAAAGTAAAACGTGCTTATAATTCATATACCATACAGTAATACAATTCATATACCATACAATAATACAATTCATATACCATACAATAATACAATTCATATACCATACAATAATAACATCTGAGAATAAAATCTGAAGGAGTAAATGAGGTTGATTAAGTCTACTCAGCTGGATTTCAGAAATTGACCCATGAACTTATTTTCATTTTTGAAATTTCTTATCCATATGAATAATAAATAGTTATATAAAGGTATGAAAACAAATTAAATTCTAGTAATATCCAGAAATGTTGAAATACTTATCTGAAAGCAATAATTTTTCATATTAAATGGAAAGATCATAATAGAGGAGAGGTTTTTACTCTCAGTAAGGAAATATTCTTAGAAATGTGTAATGTTGCTCCCAACACGAATACTTCAGTCACTAGAAAAACCGTTTTAAGATTAATTATGCTGGATGCTGATCTATTGCCGAATCAGGGATTCCAGAGCTAGGCGAGGAATTTAGCAACTTTGGTTGCAAAATAAATAACAGAGGAATTTTTCAAAATTTTGGTGACAGAGTCAATAAGAATCTAGATATATCTGATTGTTCCAAAACATTCTCTGCCCGGTTCCAGGAACTATAAAAGAGTTGCAGTCTAAGCTAAAAACAATCGTTTCCAGAGTTGTTGGAAGGTTTATAGTAACATAGCGAGTCAACAGCGAAATAGTTTACTCCAATAGTTCGACGAAGCATAGGTGTTGAGTAGAGCTTAAACGATTGCCGAATAGAGATGTGTGTTGAGTCCTTGCGTTTATTGTAAAAGCAGAATTGAATCCTGTGTGGAGTAGTTAGACGTATAGTACTAAATCGGCAGCTGGATACAGCTAAAGAGGGGAGACTGCAGAGAATTGCAGCCATTTGGAGTGATCGTAAAGCAGTGTTTCCGAAAGAGTGGTACATGTATCCCCCAGGGATATTATAAGAATTTGAGGGGGGTACAACTGACGTGAAAGTCAACTCCCGGAAAAGCACGTGACTCTGTCCAAAATGAAAGAAGGCCCAGTTATATGTGGTCCACTGACTTCCCCCAAGTGACGGAAATTGAAGAAAACTTCGACGGAGTTAAGTACCCAGCCCCCCCCCTCGTCGCTTTGACTTACAGCAGTGCTTGAATGGAAGTGCCTGTTTAGTCGTATAAGGACTGGGGTTGTACATGGATTTGGTGGCGATATGTAGTTTTGAAGTTAAAGTTGAAGTTACTTTTTCAGCCTTTGTTGAGATTAAGTCGATAAAATAGACCAGACTGTTGGACGTGGAAACGCATCTGAAATTAAAATTAACAGAGAACCAAATTATGACGATCTGTCATCTCAGTACAATCAATTCCATCCTTTTCATTGATCCAAATAAATATTACTGACAATATAACTTTTATTTACATTTTATTATGAATAATTTCATTTCTCTTATTTTATTATTTTGTGTACGTCACGGAAAAATAAAAAAATTAACATATTTTTTATTGTTATTAAAGTACATCGTTTTATTTATTTATTTTTTGACGAGGGATATTCAACGTTACGAAAATTATAAAAGAGGTACACGTACGTCAAATGTTTGGAAAACACCGCCCTAGAATGATTTTCACTTCTTGAAGAATTCTTTCTGGCCGGCCTTGTATGATGTGGTTGTTTTTACTACCGAATGCTAGTTGTGGATTGCTGTTTGTTTTAAGTAATGCAGCGTGTAGCCTGTATTTCTCTCAGTTGTATATTTGTTATCTAAATATTTTGTTTTCTTGTTAATAAAAGTCGTCATTTGTTACCGAGGCCGATTAATTGTGTTTTTTATCGACTAACAAACTGAAGGAAACCGAATTCATAACATTAATATTAATTTTACTTTTGTATAACAAAATACTTTTTAGTGTGTGTGTGTGTGTGTCAAAAGATAGCTAGAAAATGTCGTCTTGTCGAATTTGATCGTAATATAAAAAAATATTTATCTTAATCATGTAATAAATTAAGACCAGTGCTAACAAACTCTGCTCGGCCTGCTTTTATTTGATAAGGGGCGTGATTCTGATACACATTTCTTCATAGAAAACTTGAAGTTCTGGGTGGTCACCTGATTGGCAGAGAAAATGTTATATTTAATTTCAATAAAATCGTTTTAACTTAACTTCGCTGCCCATGAGAGGCCGTGATAGCCTGGTGGGTAAAGTCTCGACTTCAGAACCGGAGGATTTCAGGTTCGAGGGCTGATTTCATCAAAGAATCATCATGTAACTGCGTCTGGTACACGTTAAATTCATCCGGACCAAACATCCTTTCTTTGGTGTGGTGCGGAAAATAGTGAGGGAGGTGTACCATCAGATGACAAGGTGTCTTTCTTGGTACAAAATGATGAAAAAATCTGATGGTACAAAATTGTGAGGTCCATCAGACAAATAGCCCTAGAATTGCTTTAAAACGGGACTGTAATATAGCAAAATCTAAATCGATGGCCAAGAGTACATCAAATTATCAGACATTAAAGCTGCACTATTTCCATATAATTTTATCATAGCATATGTTTGTACCTATCTAAAGGAAACATGTCCCATGACATCATGGTGATATTAAATACACGTTTTTACTTTCTCGTTTACTTTATACAGAGAAACTATAAAAATTTCAATTCGAAACTTTGAAGAATCTCCATGCTTTAGACAACCTCGAGTTCGAAAACCCCATTTTTGGAAAATGTCTATCTACGTACGACAAAGATAATTCGCAAACGCTTTGATTTATAATTATAAAATGTGGTATACCCACTTTATATGAAATTTGTGAATTTATATCAAATTATCAGCAAACTCCGCTTAGATTAAGTCTGTCTTTTGGACTGTTCAAATATAATTTAGCACATTAACTACAAAATAAAGAGATGCACAGAATTAACCTCTATAATTATAAAAACTTATAAAAGTTTTAGCTAAATCACCAACGAAATGACAATCTGTCGAACTGAACTTTTAAAAATATGTTAACTCAAAGACTCAGTGACTTAACAAATGAAAATTGATACGTGTTTTTGAACTTACAAATGTAGTTTTGTGCCACATTTTTGTTCATATCGGTTGATAAAAGCGTCTCTGAAACTCAAATTCGATTTTGGGATATTATTAACCTCATGCCAAGGATTAATAACCAAATAACTCACCAAATATGAAACGATAGATTCAGTAAAAATGACGAATTCACGCCAAAGACTAATATTTCTTAAACTTTGAAACGCTAAATCTATGCAAGGTTATCTCTGAGATAACAACCTCAAAAAAGAATTTGAGAGAAAGTTTTAAGGAGATTTAATTTTTGTGGTTCTGAAATTTCGTTCTCTTAATTTAATGCTAAAAAACGAAATAAGGAAAGCAATTTTAATTTCATGGCAACAATGTACTTTATTGTTAATTATTAGGCAAACAAATATATTTAAAAGAATATTACAATTCAGCAAAAATGTGAACGATTATTAACTTAGTAAAAAGACGATTTTTGTTTATTTTGATAGAATGTAAAATTTATTCTTATGCAGTAATACTTTTGGAAATTATCCTTAAATTCAGCTTTAATTTTATAATAATTATATACACTGAAGTGACAAAAGTCATGGGATGACTGTTAATATCGTGTCGGTCCTGCTTTTGCCCGGCGCAGTGCAACAACTCGACGTGTCATGGAGTCCACAAGTCATTGGAAGTCCACTGCAGAAATATTGAGCCATGCTGTCTGTATAGACGTCCATAATTGTGAAAGTGTGGAGGGTGCAGGAGTTTGGGCACGAACAGACCTTTCGATGATGTTCCATAAATGCTCGATGGGATTCATATCGGGCGATCTAAATGGCCAGATCATGCGCTGGAATTGTCCGGAATGTTCTTCAAACCAATCGCGAACAGTTCTGGCCCGGTGACATGGCGCATTGTCATCCATAAAAATCCCATCGTTGTGTGGGTACGTGAAGTCCATGAAGGGCTGAAAGTGATCTGCAAGCAGCTGAACATAACCATTTCCAGTCAATGATCGGTTCAGTTGCACCAGAGGACCGAGTCCATGCCATGTAAAAACAGCCCACACCATTATGCAGCCACCACCAGCTTGAACAGTGCCTTGCTGACAGTTTGGGTCCCTGGATTCGTGGGGTCTGCGCCACACTCGAACTCTACCATCAGCTCGTAACAACTGAAATCGTGACTTATCTGACCACGCCACGGGTTTCCACTGGTCTAGGGACCAGACGATATGCTCACGAGCCCAGGAGAGTCGGTGCAGGCGATGTCGTGGTGTCAGTAAAGGCACTCGAGTCGGTCTTCTGCTGTCATAGCCCAAGGAAGACAAATTTCGCCGCACAGTCCTATCGGACACGTCCCTCGTACGTCCCACATTGATCCCTGCAGTTATTTGACGAAGTGTTGCGTGTCTATTAACATTGACCATTCTACACAGACGTCGGCGGTCTCGGTCGTTAAGTGCAGGTGGTTGCCCACTGCGCTGTCCATGATGGGATGTGATGCCTGAAATTTCATACTCTCGGCACACTCTTGATACTGTGGATCTCAGAATGTTGAATTCACTAACGATATCCGCAATGGAATGACCCATGCGTCTAGCTCCAACTAACATTCCACGTTCAAAGTCTGTTAATTCTCGTCGTGCCGCCATAAATCACGAAAAACCTGTTTACATGAATAACTTGAACACAAATGAAAGCTCTGGAAAACGAACTGCGCATTTATACTTTTTCGCTGCAATACTACTGCCATCTGTATATTTGCATATTGCTATCCCATGACTTTTGTCACTTCAGTGTGTGTGTATATATATATATATATATATATATATATATATATATGCGCACACAAAATTGAATAGCTATGATCAGGTCAAACGTCCTCCCACTGGTGTAGAGAGGGGAATGCCAGTTCAGGTGTCGTCCTCGTCATCTGACCGAGGCTCAAAATGACGAGGCCCGTCCTAAAATAGCCCTTATGTTGCTTTAAAATAGGACTTTAATATAACTAAACTAAACTAGACCGACAGAGAAAGAGATTTCCTTTGAAATTTGTCTGAAATATACAATTTTATGTTAAGTCCATACACCAAATTTCATGCCTTACTCAAGTTATTTTCACAGACAAATCAACACTAAACGTAATCAAATGTATATTTCGGATTCAAGGAAGCTTAAAACATAAAGATTCTTAAGGTGGAAATTTTTTAATGATTATACTGCTTTCTTTTTATGTAAAAGGTGGAGGGGAATGTGTTTCCGTAAGTTATTTATTATTTTTTTTTATTTTCCACTTTTTCCCTTAGTTTTTAGTATGTTCCATAATCAATAATTATAATTATTGTGAAATATTTTTTTTTTCAAATTCATCATTAGATGTCACCCTATCAAATCAAAATGATTAGTTGTTTAAATGTTAATCAAATTTCAAAAATATTAAAATATTTTATTTTTATTTCAGGCATTGTGCTAAATTTCAGTACACGAATATACCAGGAAGAAAATGAAAAATCGATTGCCATATTTCATCTGTAAGGATATGATTAAGATAAATGCATGTGAAAGTCAAGATTTATATTATGCATTTTGAATGTTTAGTGTAAATATCATGATTAAGATCATGTGGGCTAAATAAATGTGTATAAATACCTTACAAATATGTTATTAAGAGACTAGATGTTAAATGAATATGTGTAAAAATCATGATTAAAAGAATAAGTGGTATAAAACAAATGCGTGTAATAGTCATAATTAAATTGAAGTGGTAAATAAATGCCTGTAAAAGCCATAATTAAGATAATGCTTGCTAAATCATCACAGATAAAAATCATGATTAAAAGGATAAATGGATTTAAATAAATGCGTGTAATAATCATAAGTAAATTGAAGTGGTAAATATATGACTGTAAATTCATAATTAAGATAATGCATGTTAAATCCTTGCGAGTAAAAATAATGATTGAAATGATGTGGTGTTAAATAAATTCGTGTAATAGCCGTAATTAAATTGAAGCGGTAAAGAAATGACTTAATAATTAAGGTAATAAGGTAATAATTAAGGTAAGTCATAATTAAGGTAAAGCATGCTAAATTATTGTGGGTAAAATTCATGATTAAAATGATACGTGTTAAATAAATGGATGTAAAAATCATATTTAAAATTTTGTATTTTAAATAAACGTCTGTAAAAATTATAATTAGGATAACACATAAATAAAATTGTGTGAACATCTTGATTAAAATCATACGTATTAAATAAATGTTTGTAAATATCATATTTAAAATAAAATGAGTTCAATAAATACCTATAAAAATTATTATTAGGGTAATGTGTGTTAAATAAATACGTGTAAAAATCATAATTAGGATAATGCGTATAGCATGCATGATAAGTAATACGTGTTAAGTAAATGCTTTTAAAAATTATGATTAAAATTATACATGTTAAGTAAATGCCCGTAAAAATCATATTTAAAATAGAGTGTGTTAAATAAATGCCTGTAAAAATTGTGATTAAAATAATGCAACTAATAAATCTAATTCTTTAGCAATGAGAATATAATAATAAACTTTATTGTAAATTGATCAACTTTGATGGCATTAATTATATAAAAAAGTTATAGAGTAAAAAATGTTTTTTCCGCATTTCTTTTACTTAAACTTTTATTATTCATGATGAATAGATATGAAAAAAAGTAATCCAAAAATTATAATGAACTCTTTTATTTACTAAATAGTAGGGATATAATCACATAACTTTCTAACATTGCATGTGCAGAAAGAATATTTATTTTTCTAGAAATTAAACATCTTAAATAAATATATTAAAAAAACATGGAAGCGATAACTATTACTAGTTTCACAATAAACTATTAATGCATTTTCCAAATAAAATTTCCAACAAGCATATTTTTTATTCAACAAACACATAATTCAAGGTGCCAACAATTAGCTGCGAAATAGGCTATGATTTTCGTCGAACAAATTAAAATATCAAATTTTCATCAGATAAAAATGTTAGAAAAAATAATAAGAAATGACAGGAGATTTTATTGATTGTCAGCTTTACATGATTGTCAGCATGTGTTACATGGTGGTACATGCTGCGTTTCGTTTTTTTAGAACAAAAATAGCTAACTAATCTCTATCGTTTATTTTGTAAAATAGTAACTATTATGTTAATGAGTAATAAATAAAAATGAATAAAAATAGGAAATTCAACAATTTTCTGTGTATTTAGATACATTTAAACTTTTTTCATTTCATTTACAAAACATAAATTACGTATTTAAAAATGTCTATGGTATTTTTACTTTTCATGACTTAGGAAATAAGAGATTATTATTTGATACAATCCAAAATATACAGTATAAAATTAACCAAATACATCCTTCAATTGTGGAATATACAAAGGTTTTCATTTTTATAATTTTAATTTTTAGTAATCTATTATTATGTAATAAAAAATGAAAAACAAAGTGTAGTTAAGTGCTTTACTATTAGAAAATTTATATTCAGTAAGATTAAATATCGTATACTTTGAAAACATCATCTGGTAATATATTATTCATAGAAAATGATTTCAGTGTATTGATATAGAATTTAACCCAATATAAAATGTTTAAATTGCAAATATATGATTGCATTTTTTTAATTTTTCATTTCCATCAAAAGGACAAATATTAAATTTCGTTTTGAATTTTTTAAAATTTTCAGTGTTTTTAATAGTAATGATATATTTTTAAATACCGATTAGTGGCATTTAAAAAAATGGTAATAATTTATAAGCTCATGATTTCTATTTTTCAAAATTTTAACATGAAATAGCTTTTGTGTGTATTTCTGTTCTTTGAATTAATAAATCTTATTATTTTACACAGATGGAAAAATTGTAAAAATAACATGATGGTACAGTTTTGCTAAGAACTATGCAACAGTCGATAAATATCCATTGACAAAAAGTTTACAACAGTCGATAAATATCCATTGCCAAAAATTATGCAACAGTCGATAAATATCCACTGACAAAAATCATGCAACAATCGATAAATATTCATTGACAAATACTAAAATTTCTAATTAGTGCAGAGGAAGGAATGAAACTGGAAAAGTCCAGGAGATGATTTAGTTGTGGAAACGTTAAATAAAATTCATACATTAAATAATAACTACCAGAGGTATGACGTTCTAAGTAACATAATTCTAACTTCATCCCTAACAGGATAGAAAATTTCAAAATGCTTGCAGATCATTAAACTGAGTACTAAAAATGAAATCTAGTTTTTACAAGCCAAAAAGCCACCATTATTTACAAAAATCCATAAATATAATTACAGGAACTTACAAGGAATCAAAAATTAAATATGCAAATACTGTACATGGATATAGTTATATATACAATATACATAAATAAAATTATTTAAAATCTCAAATTAACAACAAATGTACATGTAACACCTGAGTATGTATTATCCGTTCGTGTAAGCTAATCCCATCATTTTTTCGTATTATCGTATTTCAAAATAATGATTCCAATAAATACACAAAGCAATTCCATCATTAACACAAAATAACATTTCTAAGACTGTAGGGGAAATATCATATTCCCCTTCAATCCAAAAAAATAAACCTGAGAAATTAAGTAGCTGACACAAGAGAGATACTGATATAAAGTGATATAAAAGGACTACAAATAGGTTTTATATTACAGATAGATGCTGATGTTCATATTTATAACGTCTCTTTTTGACGAAAAAAAGGAGACAATTACGTTAAAAAATTATGTAAAATAATAAATAAATTCGGCATTATATGCATAATTATGCAAAAAAAATTGAACAAATTGTAATAAAAAGATTTATTTTGATCTTTTAGAGTAAACAAATTTGTTCTTTGACAAAAAAACTCAATATTTGATCTTTATTTTGCAATAGAGATTAAATGAATGAATATCGGAATTTTTTATAAAGAATTTTATATAAAGAATCAATAGAAAATTTTTTCAGAAGTTTCTAAAAATGTTAGAAACATTAAAAATATACTTATAAAAGGATAGGGTACGTATAAAAAATGGGAATGGGTTTTGTAAGCCAAGAAAGCACTTAACCCCCTCCCCAATGTGTTTTCGTATATTCAAGAAAATGTTTAGCTAGCATTTCATTTAATCAATACGCATAGGAATCTAAAAAACTAAATTGAAAACTTTGACTTAGTTATTATATAAATATAAATATTTTACATAATTGATTTTGATTTAATGAATTCATTAATTTAATACCGTAATAAAATATTTCAAGTTAAAAGTTCAATTTTAAGATATACTTATTTTTTTATTTAGTAAAGTTAATACTAAGCTTTCAATATAAGCAGGTTTAAGATACATATTATAATGCAGTTAAAATATTATACATTATTTATTTTATTTGCATATCGTTTTTTAGAAAAACATCATTTTCATGACATAATCAAACTAAATGTATCTTAATGGTTTGTCAGGTAGTTATTAATTTCCAGTTATTTAATATAGATTGTGCCAAAAAAACAACGAAATTTATATTATCATTAAAATTAGTACGTTTATTAAGTATTGAGGTGAGGCAAATGAATTAAATGAATGTGCCGTTAAGCAAGCGTTAATGTGCTGTTTATATATATATATATATATATATATATTTGGGATTCCAAATGTAAAAGTATGGAACGATACAAAAAAAGATTAAGTTTTAATTCAATTAGGACTTCTAAAAAGAAAAATACGAGCTCTCAATTCAGAAAGTCCTAATAATTGGAATCTTTTTTATATAAAAATGTGTGTTTATTTAAAAAAGATATTCGTTAAATGTTTAAGAAACGCATATGGAACTTTTTAAAAAAATTCATATAATATTTAAAACAGTTATTGAAACTTAATCATTTTAGAGTTATCCCACAAATAAATCAATAATCAGGATTTATAAGTGTTTTTTTTAATTTTCAGTAAATAAATAATGTTTATATTAATAAATATCTAAAAAGCAGTTTAATCAATAATAGCTAGTTCTTGATATAAATATGTGTTAACCTCTTAAATATTTTTAATTAATTAAAATGCCGAACAAAAAAGTGTATACGAAGAATTTGCAAAGAAAAAAGTACTTCAAAAAGGGTATATGATGAATTTTCCGATAGGAAAAAGGTATTTTTGGTTCAATTAAAAATAATATGAATCTAATTTAAATAATTATGTTTTAATTAAAACAACAATGTGCAGTGATAGCAAATATTTTTCAAAAATATATATTGTTTTGAGATATATTTCACTAATAATAAATTTTTTCAATTTTTTTAATATTTTTTAAAAAGGGAACTATTTAATTTCATCTATTTGTTCAATTCAAAAATTAAATTTAATACATAAATTTAAAATCTCTCATGAATAAAATTGTTTAATATATTTAAAATTTTTAAAATGTTCACAAATATTTTTTTCAGCAATATATACCTCAATTTTGAATAATTAACTGACATATTTATCTTATCTCGTACCAACATGTTTGCCTTATGTTTGGCATATATATAAGTCATTACTCAATCGCGAGTTTTGATTAAGATCATATTTTAAATATATAAATTGTTAAGATATAGGTTAAATAGTTATATAGAATATTGTGAATACATCAGCAAGAAATATTTGGTCATCTAAATAGTATTAAATAAAATAATCAACTTCATCTATCTAGGTGCAATCTTATATAAGTATACAATCTTCCATTACATCATTAGGAATAAATTGAATGGCACTGACATATTTCACGGTACATCAAACTAGACATGCAAAATTGGATTTACAACAATTAATTCACAGCAAGCTTTTAGCTACCATTAATTTTAAAAGTCAGAACCCAATATCACAACACATTTCAGATCCAACGTTTTACCTCATAATTCTCCAACCTGTATCTCCCTCAGGGATATTCTAATCGGATAGTAAATCATTTGCATGTCGCAATTATTAGGATCAAGTCATGCAGGAGAACTACATCTGGTTGAGCAATTGCCCAAGATCGGTCGAAAAATCTTCCAGCTTTAAATCAAGAAAACATTTAGGGTTACTAAAATCCTTACACTCATACATTGGATTAAGCATGCAATATTTGATCCACACGATTTGGCAACAGCTTTCTGTCTAAAACATGTCCCTGGAATCTGTCCTCTGACATGTGTTTTCATCTTCGCATCGACCCTCCTGACGTCATCGAGGAGTCATCCAGCTACCCTCGGTACAGGTGGCCAGTGGAATGCCAATTACAACCTCACGAGTCACTTTCTGACTAGCTTTATGATCAAGTGCATGCGCACTCTTTGACGATCATGCCCTTCTGTCGGGTCACTACCAGTTCAGGTGGTTGTTTGTCATTATAGTGAAGCAAATCTAGAGGCCTAAGCTTCCTCGGGGCGCAACAAGGGCGTGACACCTTGCGCCCTTTAAAGTTCAGAATACTTTGCATGAGAGCATGCGTGCTAGCGAAATCATCTGTCGCATCCCTGCACCTTCCTTTGCAATAGTATGCCTCGAATTCAGCAGGTTGGACGATCCAGTCCCAACCGATGTCCTTGAAGCGGATCCTAAGAGGCCGCCTGCAGCACTCGCGTCCACAGGCGGATCTTTTGGATCGAATCCCAACTGTGGATTCACGCAGAAGGATCTCGAGCTTGGCCCCGCAACACCGGATACAGGGGAGGGTGAGGAGAAGTTCTTGTCCACCCTGCCTCCAACGTCTGAGGACGTCTGAGACATCTGAGATGGAAGAGTTGGGAAACCTCAATCTGGCCCACAGGAGGCGTGAGTCATGCTCTATTTCAGGATGGAACTCGACATAGGAGTCTCTCTCACAATCTAGAAGGAAAATGAAATGCATCATAATTACATTTATTGGTAAAAAAATATTCTATAAGACTATTAAAAATCAATGTTCAATAAAAAAAATTAAAATATAAAAAGAAGACTGTTAAAAAATAAAGAAAAAAATGAACCATTTCTCTTACAAATTTCAGAACTGTTATAAAGTTTTGCGATGACATATGATGTATTTTGATTATTCTTAAAATACAAAACGATAAAAATGTAAAAAAAAAAAAATGGCAGAAAAATTTTGACTACTTCATTATCTTCATTTTTAGATTGCAAGATATTACAGCCTTTATAAATAATGAAAAATAAATATTACCTCCCGAAATAAAATGTAAAAAATATTCATTATTTTGGAAAATAAATTTAATATTAGCAAAGACATAAAAGTTATATTTGTATATACCAGATGGCAGCACAGCTTTATTTTACGTGGTTCATTTATTAAATGAGCTACAAAAAAAAAATGTTTTCATTACATGTAATTTACAAAGTAAGACTTTTACCTTAATTGAATAAAAAGTTTTCAATCTATAAATAAACGTATTTACATTTATAATGTTATGCTATAGAAAAGGTAAGGGGATTACTGTTTTCTCATAACAATATATTGATTCGTGTTTTTTGATAAATTCAATAGATGGCAGCACTACATTTGTATTACTATTTCTAAAAATATGGTGAATTATCTTTTATGATGACATTAAAACAATGACAAATATTCTAACTAATACAATGAACAGATTATTTTGAAAGATGGAAATAAATCTAATGAAGGCAAATTTCTTTATAAATTGCAAATTCAACATTACTAAAAACAGTTAAAAGTAATATGTATTTCGTCAAAAGCATATTTCACCACAAAATATTTTGCCTTTCAACAGTAACTTGATTAATTTAAATGCCTTTAAATCAATGAGGCAATTAAATAATTATTTTTTAAACAATACAATCCTTAATAAAAAAATATATAATAATCTAATGTTTTACTGTCCCATTGGCACCTTTACTGCTCATCCGATTAGTTACATTATAAATCAAAACTACTCGTGGATTACTGAGAATAGATTCAGTAAGTTTCAGTTTGATAAGCAAGATATCTTTGAAAGTGCTGCTTTTCTTTAGATTTCCTCACTCTAATTTTACGCGTTGGTAAGGCGATTAGATTAAAATTCCAACTAATTAGTACAGATATATCATCCGGACTTTTGGAACTTTGAAAAAAATGATGCACATTTTTAATTCTTGCAAAGCTACCGACGAGGTATCTCGTTTTTCAGATATTTATAGTTAAAGATTTCATTATATTCTGTGGGCTAAATTTTTTCTCTTATGCGAGTTTGAAAAAAGTAAAGATATTCTTCAGATATGTATTAGAAAGTTCAACCTATCTAAACTGGCATAAGCGATAAATTTTAACCCACAGAAACTTGTGGTTGGAAGTGTCTGAAAGACGAGATGTCTCGTCGGTAGAGTTGAAAATGTTAAGCATTGCAAATTTTTATCCACTGCTTGTTATATTTAATAAGAATTGAAAACTGGACCAAGTTAAGGAAATACTTTTTATAAGATTTACATATCTTCAAATTTAAGTAGTTACACAATACATTGGAAATTTAATTTCGAAAATAATTGTTGAATAGAATTACATATTGCAATTGGTTGTTCCTGATAATAAATTAAAATAAATTTTAAGATTTTAATTTTTCCTTATGTTAATTTATCGAAAATATTTCATAAAATCAAATGAGACTCGGACATCTAGTAAGAAATATCGTCATCTGATGATGAGTTTGATTCAAATATTTTTTCTTTCATTTTTTAAAAATTTTAATATAAAAATGATAATATAACAACAACAAAAATTTATTATCACATCGCATAAAACTGAAAATATAGAAACTGGAACTATTGATGTAAAATATACTTAACGGTATTCTTTTTAACCATCAAAATTTGAAAGGGACTTTGAATAATAACAAACTATTAATCTATTGAGGAAAAACAATAATATGTTGATTAGCTTTTAATGAAAATTTATTTAAAATTTTGAAAAAAATCATTTCTTAATGAACAACCTTAACCCAAGGACGTTATTACATGAAACATTTGGTAATTCTAGAAATAAAGTTTACCTGGTAAATTATTTTAAAAGACTTTTGTCCAATCATATAATTTAAAAATAATATTTAATATGAAAACATTTCCCTGTTAAAATTGGTTTTCTTGTTGTTATAGCCGCATAAATATTCCTATAATCTTTTTAAACATGACTATTTTCAAATGATGAGTACAGTTTTATAAAAGTTTAAAAGGTATAACAATTTATCTAACAAATGTATTTAACAATTAATTGACTGTTTCAATCTATTGGAGTCAACAGACATGACATCGACGTCGGGTACCTACTGACTTACTGCATGATGTGACGTTATGACTTTAATGCGCTTTTGGATGCGCAGTGGATTTCAACGTCCACCAAACGATCAAAAAGTAATTCTATTCTTTAAATAAAAAAATAAAATAATAATAAATCTCCAAATACCCCCTCCTACCTTTTTTTCAGAGTGTGTAGGAAACAAAATAAAAATAAAGCTTGCTTTTTTCAAAAAAAAAAAACATATACTACAAAATAAAAGTCATTTAAGTCTTTTAATAATTACAAACTTTACTGAGCTAAATTTGTGTAATATATTCTATTCTATCTATGTATAAGGCTGTGTATAACAGTAACTGTAAGCATATTTGCATGTTAAACCCGTTGTCTATTAAAGCAAACAGCATTTGAAATATTCAATCTTCATAAACGATGCAAGCTCAAATTCCTTTTGCATAGATATAATTTTTGTATCTAAGTCCCTAAATATAAATCTGATCTATTAGCGAAACAATTTTTCCATAATCAAAAAATATTTAATGATTTTAAAAATCTTATTCTGGTATATTTCTGCAGACACTTTTGTAAAGAAAGAAAAAATAAGAATTAAGTATACTGTTTCAATTTTTGAAAAGAAATATAGATATAATCGGTTCGAAAATATGCTTTCATCAATTATAGCAATAAAATGAGCAATCTATGATGCGCAAATGATTTTTCTAGACTTTTTTAATTCTCCGTCTATTTATAATAAAAAATTATACTTTTCCCATTTTTCTTTTTTCAAAATTTTTGTAAATTAACACGTTGGAAAACAAAAATTCATTATTTGATGTAATCTTATACAATTCTTTTTTGTTTCAAATATGAAGATAAAAAAAAGTATTTAAAATTTTTATTAATTAATAACTATACAATCGATGAAATAACAAAAATTTCAAGTCTTTAACATTTTTATTATTATTTAAATATTTTTAGGAGCAATTCTGTATAAAGTTTCAAAAATATTAAAGTAAAAGTTGCATATTTTCAATTAACAAAAGTAAATGAAATACTGTTCGCAAATCCTAAATTTTATGATGTAATTTTATATTAAGACAGAAACAATTTAATTCGGAAACTTGAGACAACGATTTTGATCTTAAAAAAAAGAGAGAAAAAACATCAAAAACATTACGGGAATTTTTAGAACAATTTCAGAAACTCTATATTATTATATAATTTTTAAGGTAAATAGAATTCATCGTATGATGAAAAATATATCCAAGAGAAACTTTGTATCATAAAAAAGATTAATTTAAATTCCTTGAACGACCGTAGAGGAAACATACCTTAAATTTTTTGATGATATTTTTTTAAAAAAATATGAACAATTCAGTTTGGAAACTTGAGACTACTGTTTCCAACTAAAAAATTTTTAAGCAAATAAAGAGAAACAATTTTTTCAAAAAAGAAAAATCAATTGCTCAATATTGTTATGTAACATCAATGTTTTTAGATATATCGAATTTCAATCGCGTGCTTAAAAAATAAGTCAAGCAGAAACTTTATATAAAATAATCATTTAAATTCGTTTGAAAGACAGAACGAACAGATCTAGCCTTCTATTGCGATTTCTTTTATGAGCAAGTCGTTTAGGAAATTTGAGACTACTCTTTTCAACTTAAAAACTATTTAAAGAAAGATGAGGGGAAAAACAAATGCCCCAATATTATTATCATGAAATATTAATAATGAAACAAGTGAGTTTAAGAGTATGGTTATAAAATAAATTGTAAAATAATGCAAAATAATGATTTAAATTTCTTTAAATGTCGCAGCAAGACCATATCTAAAATTCAATAAAAACTTTAAAAAATAAAGCAAAAGCAATTACAAGCAATATGAGATCTGTTTCCGACTAAAATGTTTTCTGACAAATACAAAATTTCTTTTCTGACAAATACAAAAAATCAAAATTTCAATGTTATTTTTAAAATTTTATTTGCTAAATATAATTCATTCAAATGATTAAAAATATACACATTAGAAACTTTATATAAAGTAATGTTTTTCAAATTTCCTTTAAAAGTTGCTGAAAAATATATTTTAATTTTTAATATTTAAATGTTTAAAGGGAATTTGATATTTGGGACAAAATTTAACTCTCTAAAAATGAATAGCGCCCATTTTTATTTTTACCGTTGTTTATTTCTTCCTTAATTGCTTCTAATTTTCAGACCTATTGTTTTTACCAATAATTACACAATTTTTTTCTTTTATTATTGTTGCTATAAAAGATATTTCTATCAATGAGAATTTTCTTATGTTTTAATTTATGTGAAACTTTATAATTTTAGTCTTTACTGGCGACAGTTGTTACATTAATATTTAAATCTCAATTTTGGCAAATTTAAAAAATAAAGTTTAACAATCTATTAAACTTCTAAAACATATTTTTTTAAAAATAAACATGCATTTTACATATAATATTTTGCACATTTGATATTTAGAAAAAAAATATTTTAATGTATAAATTTTATTTTTTTTTAAATTGCCCCTAACAATCAAGCAAAGTTATTAATTCTTATATTAATAAATCTATATACTATGTAATTAAATCAAAAAAATTATTATAGTAAATTAATCATTGTGTAATTATAAATATTATAAATTAACCATTATGTAATCATAAATATTATAAATTAATCATTATGTAATTATAAATTAATCATTATGTCATTCAAACTATCATATTTAGAAATCATTATATTTGAAAGCATTTTTTTAAAAAAGGAAATTCCAAGAAATTTTAACAAGTAATCAAATTAAAAAATTGAAAATCAAAAGAAAGATCTAAGTATCGTAAATTAAAATATTAGATTTTAATATATTCGATTTATTTAAAAATTAATTAATGAAAGAAAAATAAAGTAATCATTTTCTATATAGAGAAATTAAATGAAAATGATTTAAAATTGAACAATCTGCTTTAACCAGTAATGCAAAACGATAAAATAAATAATAAAAAATATTTTATGTAAGAAAGATTGTTACTAGAAAAATCATGCAATAAAATTCGACTACATAATCATCACAATGCTTATCAGATTTTATCTTTTTATTAGATTGATAAGAAAGCAAAACCAAACGATTCCTGACCTGTGTGATGAAAGGTGAGTAATTCCTGCTCACTCCTCTTCAAATTCCTCAAATACTTCCTTTTCATTCTTTGCATCTCGTCGTGTGTGGTGTTTACTTGTCGCATGTCCGGCAGTCGCCTCATGCCCAGACTGGCCAGGATCCGACGCTGGAACGAAACCACCTCCTGCTGGGCCTCGGGTTCGAGCCAAGCCGCCGTCACACTCACGAGGATTGCCACCAGAGCCGACCAGCTCACAAGCATCGCCCCTTAACGCCACTGCATGCGAGCGCTCACTCAAACTTCACCACGCGTGCCACCGGTGAAAAGTGGAGCTTGGCGAAACGCCTGCCAAGTGGCGATCGCCGGATTGGCGACTGAATCGATTCTTTTTCAAACCGACTCGTTCTCAGAATGAATCGATTCAGCAGTGACTCAAGTCGGCTCGAGTCGGTCGGGTTCGGAAGTCGAAAGCACCGTTGCCGCGATTGCACTTCTTATTACTCCAAAAAATGAATCATTTCATCGGAAGTGAGGGGTTGGCGAGGCAGCGTGGGTGATCATTCCAATTTTTTTTCTTTTATAATTACTTTTTTTTTTTCTCCCTCTACAGTTTTGAACAATGAATGCGAACGCCTTCGCAGAGGGAAAAGAAAACTGTTCTTTAACTTTTCCGAACGCAAAGTCTTGCGGAGAGAGAAGTTCGGGAAGTTTTTCTAACAGTTCGAATGCGAAGTTTATGAAAAAGTTTGTACGGCCGAGCGGACGTCATGCTGCTGCTGGATTCGTTCGTTTTTGGACTGGATTTTCCACCCTTTTGTGTTGTGTCGGGTTTGTTTTGCGGTTTCGTTCCGCGCCGGAGATGTTCTGGGAAGTGGACGATTGTTCGGAGGAATTCCCCACCTGGGCAGGTGGTTGTAGAGGAGGGTGGGGGTGGGGGCACGCGACGGTCCCTCACGAAGAGAGCCTAATTGCACAGTAAAAGCTGAATCGTTTTTTGCGACTTCGATCTTTTTTTTTTATGCCTCAATATCATTTTAGCTTTTCATTTCTCTGTTGTTGTTTTTCTTTTCGTTTCTTCATTTTATCAATTACTTATGATAACGTTATGTACCCATTTTATTATTATTTAATTCATTAAAATTCTTGAATTCGTCTTATAAAAGTAATATTCTGAATTTAAATTTTAGAAAAAATCTGGTAAAATATAACTGGAGAGCATAGTTTCTATTTTTATATTTTAAAAAAGTCATTCAATATGTCTAATCTGTATTCAGGACTGATTGAACATTCTAAGTGTCCTTGACAATGCACATCTCGTGTCCTCTTTACCCACCAACCTTTAAAATTAATATATCTTTTTATCTATTTTAATTTTAACTTTATACAAATAATTTTAGATAACAAATTTTAGCATATTTCTTGAAATAGCAAAACATGTAGCTATAGATCATTTTCAAAAAGGTGGTTACTGTAGATCGCATATAATATTAAAAAACGCTTCTGAAATTTGAAAGCAATTTAAATAAAACAGAAACAAAACACAATAAAATTTTCTTAACACAATTTATATAAAATTTGATAAAAAGATCAATCCTTTTATCAAAGAATAAAATTCTACATTTTTGGCAAATAAAAAAAATAACATTCTGAATAGTTGATAATTATTTAGGAATGTTTCAGGAAGATTTTTTAATACTTGATTTTAATTTGAATAATATCTTCCATATCAACTTTATTAATTCTAAAATATATAAATTAAAGCACATATTTAAATAACTCTTAAAATGGTGCAGTAAAAAAAAAACTAATTCTTAGGGCTTGGACCTCCTAGAGTTGTAGAATCTCCGGCAATTGTTTATTTGCTTTGTTATCAGTTCGATTCTATCTACAAAATTTCTCTATTCTCTCCTAAGAGTTCATTTGACATTCGTTCGAATGCAAATTGCTTCTTAGAAGACAATGCAATCTTTCATTAGTTACTCGCGAATGTTTTTAAATATCATTTTTTTTCTCTTATCAGTTAATCTACTAAGAGAGGAAACATCAGGAAATTATTATTATGAGAATAACTTTTTTTATTATATTGAAAGGAACGATTCTTTAAGTTGTCATAATTAAATATATAAAAATAATAACAATTCTTAGGAAGTTATTTTTAAGAAGGATGTTATTTTTAATTTAAAAATATATTTTTATGGAAATTTTAATTTAAAATTTATTTTTAAGAAAAGAATTATGTTTTACTTTTAACATTAAAAGAAGGGATAGCTTTTGATTGTTTTTATTAAACCCAAAAAAGGGAGAACTGTCGTTAGATAGTTATATTAAGGTTTTAAATAACCTTAAATTGTTATATTTCATCTGAGCAAATTTATAAAATAATTAATTTCATTAAAACGAAATACTGTATCTATTTTTGTCGTTAGAAATGTGCCCTTCGATTAGCTCGATTAAAGAAAATTATTTTTTAAACCCTTGCATTTAATCAAGCGTTTCATAAAAATGGCACTTCCAATGAGAACTGGGGATAAGATTTTGATTTTGCTATTAAGTAGAATGATCAAATGAAAATTTCTGAAAAAAAGCATTCTTAATCTTATTTCTCTGACTATTTGCTGTATAGGTAGACCAGGATTACTTTGAAATTTTTGCAAGCAGTAGTCAAATGTGCTCCTGCCGATTTGACATGGCGATGCGAAGTAGAGTACTTGTCTGCTCTAGTGTCATACTTTGTTATCTGACAATTGCTCAAAATGATGACCTACAAGAATAAATAAAAAACTCTTTTTGTAACATTAAAGTAGGATATTTAAACAACTAAACTCAATATAAAAATTACAATGATTTATTTGAATTGAATTAGTTTTAAGTGGTTCTAAGAAAATATTAATTAATTTCTAATAAAATGAGCCAGTATTCTTTTCTATTTAGAAGATAATAAAAAACTAATTTTTCAAAGATTTGGCATTACTGTGATTTGAATATCAAATAGAATGGGCTATAATGTTTTCCACAAAACGTTAGAATACCAGTTCATGAGATATTTAATTTGCTGTAAATCCACCAAAACCTAAATGATAAAAGTCTATAAAAAAGGAAAACCGAAAGGAATCTGATTTTTTTTCTTCATATTGATATATGAATAATATATACAGAAGGATTAGACTGAATAATCATGTTAAAAACAAATAAAATAGTGAACATAGAAATCCCAATACTCGATATCGATATGAAATCAGTTCATCATAACCACGCTCATTTGTCAATTTCTAAATAGTTAGAGATAAACGTATACTTCTGATTATAAAAGTTGTTTATGTAGCAAAAAAGTAATATCCACGATTGCAAATTTCAAGTTATGCGAAAACATTATTATTTTTTAAGACATTATCTGTCTTAATTAATATGTCATTAAAA
>JAPMOQ010027631.1:644609-654972 GCA_026543055.1 Argiope trifasciata | reverse complement strand
TTTTTTATATCGATGCATGAGTAATCTGATAGGTTAGTGATTGTTTCAAACCGGTTTAAACTGCTTAATGAATTAAAATCATTAAGAAAATTCTTAAGAATTCAGGGAATGAATAATTTGGAAATCAAGTTGTAACAATCAGTTAGAGATAAATTGTCCAATAATATAACCTTCGGAATTATTTTCTCATAACCCTAATAGCGAAAAACTGATGCCTGAAAAGCCATAGATTGCCAATTTGTTGCTTACATGGGCTTCTAACTTGTTGAGGCTTAAAAATTAAAAAAAACTTGTTGAGACGATATTAATCAAACCAAATCAACATCATGGTCTCACAGGATTGAAAAAAATAGTATTTTGTATTGTTTTAATCTTTAAATATGCTTCTGAAATAAACAGAAAAAAAATTCGTATCCAGTCCTATTAGACATATTCAGCAAAATATTTTTGGTGCATTTTGAACATTTCAAAAAATTCTGTTATGGTTTTTGTAACTAAAATTCATCAGATTAAACCGCAATGAATCTTAAATCATTTTAATGGCAGCTATGAGAAATATCATCCAATCAAAACTCACCACTACCCGTTGGTGGCCGTTAATTGGCTTAAAATGATGTTTAAAGCTTCGAAATTCAAAAATTCAGATCAAAGCCTTAAAAGAAGTTCAAAAATTTGGATTTCATAATTTATTTATCAATGCATTTAGTAGCTCAATAAATGCATTTTCTATAATGTATGTGTCAAAATATGCATTATTGAAACTCGCGCATCTCAAACATATCGTTGAGTTTGTTGACGGAGCATAGCTTCAGTTGTACGAGTTCACAGTAGAAAAAGGGAAGTTGTGTTGTGCAGTTGTTGTTAGAAATGGGTCTCTCCTCGGAAAAAAAAAGCATTTAGTATTGATTACTATTTCCGCTCATACGGAAACGGTGTTGAAGACAGACCAAGTTTGAAAAAAGTGCCAGATCAATTCCAAGAAAAGTATAATAAGTGATCGAACCTTTTCTTCATAATTTTAGAAGGTTCTGTCGAGTAAGAGACATTTAGATGAGCAGACAGCGGTATCACAGGATAGAGTGGTCAATCATACTACTTCGAGCATTTATAGTCATGCTTTAAGAAAACTTTCCATCATCTGACGTGGTATTGTCTTCCTATACCTGTCCCATTCCCCCAATCTTACACCACCTGATTCCTACTTGTGGTGAATGTTAAAGAACAGTATGCTTAGCTGTGAAGAATCGCCAAGAACAGTGCCTGCATTACAGAACATCTATTTTTACAGAAGTCTGCAAGTAACTTTTGTTTCAGGATCGGTTTGAGAATCTGCTTGAACGATCTGAACGCTGCCTACAGAGATGCAGTGCACGCTTTGAACACTAACATTGCGCATACCTTGATAAATCAACATGCTAATAGTGTGTATGCATTATGTTAATTTCTTTTAAGAAGATGTAACGTTCCCCTGTATCATTCATGATAAGTGGCATTTCCAGTCAGCTGTCTCACCACCTGTTAAAACCCTCAATGGTTAAATGCCCCCAGATTGCCAGATGGTTGATCTTTTTTCACCCGTGTGTCGTCGCATCGCGTGGAGTTCAGCGTTAAGAGAAACTTATCGCACCTTCAAGAGGAAAGAATGTCAAACAATCTGGATACTAGTTTTATTCTATTGCGAAGGGGCTATCATTCACACGTGTTCCAGAATGGTCAGTTACGGGGACGTATCGTTAACGGACAGTCCCACGATAGAATGGTGCCACTGAAGGGGGCATTTTTCTGAACAACTACTGGACGATAGAAAGCTCAAGCGGACCATTGTAAAAGGAGAGACTGAGATTGGACAGAGATAAAACGCGGGGGAGTTTTTTTAAGAAAAGCAGAAAGACTTCTGAATTGCGTTCCACCTTGAAGTAGCAGAAATGACTAGCAACCTGTTAGTTTCCTATGGTGTGATTTTTCCGAATTTATAGGAAACCTTTCACGATATGCCTTCAGCCTTCGACTATTGTATAAATACTATCCACTTCCAAATGGTGTAAATATTGAATATTTTAATCTAGATTAGAACAAGTTCTTATTATATAAATATATGGCCGTAAATAAATGAGTTGTCTGAAATTCAACTCTCTTATTTGATCGGTCAGAATGAAGACATTATAGAAAAATAAATTAACAGATGATAATAATGTAATTTTGTTTATATGTTCATTCAGCACAATGTAATTTTTTTTTTCATATTTTTATTTGAATACTGTATATTTTGTATACATATTGTATTATTTAAAACACATTTTCGACTGGAAATATTTGGTTATCTCCACTGATTTATAAACAATAAGTGATCAAATTAAACTATTATGATTCAGTAGTACTCTCTGCTTATTTATATACTTAATCAAATCAGTTTTTAAAAAAACTTGAAAACCGCTTGAGCAAACACATCGATAGGCTTCAAATCTGTTGCCAACTAATTTTACAGAAATTGTCACGCATTTATTCAAAACCATATCATATTGCCACAGAAATAAAACAAATTTTCAAATAATGTTGCAGAAACCAATAAAAGGAAGACCACAAAATTATAATTTTTAAAAAAGCAGTAACTGAAATAACGTAATCAATGTTATTATATTCTGAATTATTTATTATTCATGCTATTGGATTCATGTGTTTTAATCCAATTAAATTTAGTTTCAGTTATTCTAAACTATGTTTTCATTCTGTATTAGTCTTCTGTTCTATTTTGTGTTTTTGTTATCAGAGTTATAGGTTTTATGTCATTTATTTTTGAGAGTATATCATTTTGTGTTTTATTCTAAATTTTCTTTATGCAATAGCCCTTTATATTCATCAGCTTATTTATCATATTGCTTTTCCTAGAAATTCAATTAATAATTATACTTCACATTTTTTTGTTTGATAAGATTGAAAAATGTAAGTTTAATACCAGCCCAAAATTTCTACCAGCCAAAATACCAGCCCCAAATAAGTTTAATACCAGCCCAGCAGAAAGAATTTCATTTTTCTTCTTTCATTTGGTTTCGAAGAAAAGGCTTTAAATATAACATAAAAATAAAATGTTTGTTCTAGGTCTACCCCACGTCAACCCACCTACCCGAAAAGGTGTGAGATCTTGAAGGTCGCTAGGGAGAGAACCATTTTTTTTTTATTATTATTTTATTAAAAGGCTTACAGTCATCGCTAGAATATTTGTGGTGAATAAGTCTATACATTATAGATAATTGACTTAAATAAAATATTTAAATTAAATAGTTAGCAAGTCAGTTCTAGTTTCAGGAGTTTAAGTGGAAAAGCACACATAGAAAATTTTAAAGTGAAAAATTACAAAAATTAAAGGCAAAATACATGCAAATATGAGTTGTCCAAGAGTATATATGTATATATGAGTTGTCCAAAAGTATGTATGTATATATGAGTTGTCCAATATAAGTAGAATATATATGAGCAAATATGAGTTGTCCAATGTAAGTATACATAAGAGCAAATATGAATTGTCCAATGTAAGTATACGTAAGAGCAAATATGAATTGTCCAATGTAAGTATATAATTAGAGCATATATGAGTTGTCCAAGAACAAATAGGTGTCCAATGTAAGTATGTTCAAGAGCTAACATACTTGCCAGTTGTAAATTCCTAAGTTTCAAGGCTAGGTGTTTTCAGGAATTAAATCAGGTAATTATTAAGTATTATTAGAACAGTTAATATAAATATTAATTTAAATGTAATTTAAACTAACGTATTCAAAGAGTAACTTTTAATATTGCTTATTTCATTAAATTTGAAATCCAAGGGATAACTTACTTGAAATTTGCAAGTTTCCAAGTTTTATGTTTGGGCGATTTCTTCAATAAAATTAATTATATTTAAATTTTATTAATTATTATTAGATAGTTTATAGTAAATTTAATTATATTAAACTGATCTATCCGAATTCTAACATTTAATATTCATTTTGATTGATTAAATTAATATCCAAGTTGTATGTTAATTGCCTGTTGCTAGTTCCTAGATTTTATGGTTGGGCGATTTCTTAAATAAAATTCGTTAGATTTAAAGTTAATTAATTTTTTATTAAACATTAATTTTAATTTTAATTTCATTAAACTGACAAATTCTAATTCTAATTTTTGAGTTTAATAAATTGAATTGATATCCAATGTGTAAATTACTAGCCAGTTTGAAGTTCCTAAGTCTTATGGTTCGGCAACAGAACTTAAATTTAATTAATTTTTACTAAAATTAATATTAATTTTTTATTAGTTTAATTAATATCCGTGGATTAATTTATTTGCCAGATGGAAGCTCCTGGGTTTTGAATTTGTGATTGGTAGCTATCGTGAGTGTAATTAAATTTAACTAATTTTTCCTGAACAGCTAATTTTAATATTAATTTAAATCCATTTAGTCTGATGTATCGAGAGGTTAACTTTGAGCATTAATTTTAATTATTTATATTGAACGCCAAGAGATTTGCAATTTGCTTGTTGCAGTTTCCAAGACTTCAAGACTGTCAGATTCGGTTATTAAAAATTAGTTAAATTTGAATTTAATTCTAATTTAGAAAGCAGTTACCTTTAATACTAATTTAAATTTAATAAAATTTTAATTACTTACCCTGATTTAATGTAATTACGTAAAAATTAATTAGTTATTTTAATTAAGCAAATTTAATTTTTATTCAGTAACAGATATTCACCATTGCTCTAATTGATGCATGTGTATTTTTCTGAATACAATTTTTACGTCTTACCTTTAAGACGAAGTAAACACTTCCTGTTTACTCTCTCTTAAAAAAAGTGCCAAAAAAGTTTTAAGTTTTTCCAAAAAAAAAATGAATTCAAAATTAAGGGAAATTCTTCGGTTTTAACTCCTCCCTTACCCTCCAAATTTGAAAAAAATTATGACTGTCTGTCAGACTTTAATAAATATAACTGAAATACCCATTCATTTAGAAGAATGTATTTCGATATTTCACCAGATTTGTAGATTTCAATCAAACTTTGAACACGATAAATTATATCAACCTCTGTCTGTCCAATTATTCTAATATAAGTTAACACGATAACAATGAAGCAAAGAGAACAGGATTAAAAGAATTTAGTACAAGATTTGCTGAAATTTTCGGGTACTTGTTTCAAAATGCCAGAGATTGAACATCAAAAACATCTAGCAATTAAGGTGTAGATTCCTGTTAATTTAGATCCAAATTTGCCAGAAACTGACTTTCTGTTGCTTTGTGCTTTCAGAAGCCTGTAAACGCGATAACTCAAAAACTCTATGAATTAAATAAATAAAATTTGTTATTTTATTTTTTGACTACAAATTGTAGTTCTGAGTCAAGTTTTGATCTGGATTGGAGGAAAAAAATTAACGCTTGAAAAACAGAAATTCTGTTGTTGTCTAATGCCACTTGATCATACCAAGCCCGAGTGAGCAGAGCTTCCGAATTGAGGCAGAGGTGTGCGCCTTTTGTTGTTAACGAGCATCGTTCAGGTGAAAGGATGATTTTTCTTGAACACACACGACACAACCCTTTTTAGGGGGAGGTTGAATTCATTCATCCATCAGCAAGTCAGAATTTAGTTCCAAATCAGAGACCGGCTCATCCCTGATTCAGTATCCCCAGAGGTATCATTTTGTTATGGAAACTTGCAGGACTTTGCAGTCACGATCTATTTAACGTGCCCCAACTGCCATTAGCCAACATGGCGGTCTTTGGACTAGACGAGGACAGAACCCGCGACCTTTCGGTTACGAGAATGACGCTCTACCAACCAGGCTTCCATACAAATTCGATTTTGGGGTATTATAAATAACCAATAATCCCACGATGGATAAATACAATTGCTTAATTCAACCAAAAGTTAATATTTCGTAACTACTGCACGCCAATAATTTGTAAGGAGTTTTCTATCTTTCATAGACATTTGAAGAGGGTTGGGGATAACACCAGTATTAAAGAGCATGCAGTTTCGATTTTCGGTTGCCTAGTAGTAAATGCATGAATTAATCGCCAAATATCACAAGGTAAATTCAGTAAAAAGGCTAAATTCACGCCAAATATCAATGTTTCGGAACTATTGCCCCCACTGCATTACAAATCATCTATGACGTTATCGAAGATCTAAAATTTTATGTCAGGGCGATTGAGGTAATACCTTTGTCAGAGAGTATATAGAAAAATTTTAAGGTCACTTTCGTTGTTTTACTCCATTATTCATCCAAGAATATTGGATAGGATCACGTCAGTGAATATTTATGTACATTTCGAGCTCTTGGATATTCTATAGAAAGTAACTGAAATTTCAAATTAATGATTGTCTTTCGATTCAGAGAACTCTGGGAAAGACCCAAAGCAATTTTTTTGTTCACTCCCATATGGGTTTGGAAATCTTAATTTTCATTCAAAAGAGAAAAGCAAAATTTAACAGTATTTTTGCTGAATTCAAAAATGGTCTTAATTCAGCAAAAACGCTGAATTAAAACCAACTATTACAACAATTTTGAGATATGTTTTCATTATTTAATCATTAAATTTTTTTCTTATTACAATAGAAATCTCATCACAATAATCGATAAGTAAAATATGAATCTTATAAAACAGTGGAAAATATACAAATTATATAAAATTGATCATATATCTGAAAAGATTATATGATCAATTTTAATATTAGTGATATAGACAAAATATAAATTGATCATATATCTGAAGCTATGTGCGTAGTAACTTTTAGAGAAAAATCTACAAAATATAAAACACTTCATTTTGTAAAGTCTGACAATATTTATATGATAAAATAATTTATGAAAGAATATAAGTGATATCAAAGTTTTTAATTGCAATTGCTAAAAGGAAAAAAAAAATACCTGAATTGCAGATGTTTAAAAGTAGAAGTGCTCTCTGCAACACTTTCTTCCATACTTTTTAATGTAGCAGTTATTCTAGAAAATGATTTGAATGGCGTTGGTGTACCATAGTTAGAAAATATAAATCTTTGGCATGAATTTAGCATTTTTACAGAATCAATCGTGTAATCCTTGGTGAGTTATTTAGCGATAAATCTCTGAAATGGGAATAAAAATATACTAAAACTGAATTTATGTTTTAGGCATGTTTTCCCAAACGATTGATATAAAAATTTCATTCAAAATTGCACTTGTAATTATATAATTCCATTCTAAAATCGATATATCAAAGATATTGCGTTTTTACGCATTTTTGATAAAATCGACTAACAGACAGTCAATCTTTGTTGGTTTTGACTCAAATTTTGACAAGCGTCTACTCTAAGAATATTAAATCCGTATACCGCATTTAATCTACCTAGCTCTCTTCGCTTTACAGCTATTTTATTACCCAATATTCAAACAGTTGGACAGACAGACTTCCTCTAAAAATATTTTATGTAAAATTTCGTAGGAAACTGAAAAGTTGATATAAAGATCAAGTACCAAATTTCAATCATCTAGCTCAATGCATTTTTTGTTAGTTATGAATTGAGTGATGAAAAAAAATTTTTTGTCACAAACAAATCGAACGATGAGCATTTTATCTTTGTCACAGACGAATAGAGAAATGAACATTTTTCCAAAAAAGTGTTTTTTGAACTCATGGAAGTCTAATATTGGAGATTCATCTAAATCCCTAGAATGAATTATTTGATGATGATCGTACTTTTTCTATAAAACATACACTAAAAAATAATAAGTTATAATGAAATCCAAAGATGGATGATGTCACTAGCAAAAATTTTCTTTCTTAAAATAGATCAGTTTTGAGCTTACGGGTGGAAATAAAATGAGTGCAATATACGCAATAAAACATAATCCAATAAAAAAAATTAAAAAATATCAGATGAAATAAAGTTGATTAAAAATTAAAGTGAGTCCTTTAAAAATTACCAATATATGAAGCAAAACTAAATCATTTTGTGTCAAGTGCGAAAGAAATTAAAGTACTTTAAAAAATCAGCTTAATTGTTGCGTCTGATTATTAAAAATAATTAAAATCAAAAGTGAAAATACTTAAAGGTTAATATTCAAGAAACCTATTTTTTTTTAATTTACTAACTTTGACAAAAACGCACGGCTGAATTATTTATAAAGCAGAGCAAAAATTTGAATTTCACATGAGGAGTTACTAATTTTGATTAAAATGAATTAAAATTTTGATTATATTATAGCTAAATATCTAAAATTTTAAATGCAATAAAAGTCATTTTTTGTGAGACAATATTCTGCAAATATTTCATGAAAAAAGTCAGAAGTTCATTTTATAATAAATTGACATTTTAAATTAATTTAAGACTTCAAAAAGTTGAAAGGTATCTTTTTCTTGTTTTGGAGAGTATCTACCGAATTTCATCGAATAAGAATAAAATCTATGAGTTTCTACGAGGAATAAAGATAGACGGATAGATTTAATAGTTTGAAAATTTTTGGAACATTTATGCATCATTTTGCATATCACTGTAGATTTTATATTGATTTCTATTATATGTTACCTATCTTCCATGCATGCTATATGGTATTAAAATATTTATCCATTTAACTCAACGGCTCTTTGCTCCTTATGTAGTGTTAATATAAATAAAAGCTATTAGGGCCATTGTATTTCATATCTTCACCTAAACAACTGGATGGAATTCGATTCAATCGAACCTTGCCCATTTATTTCAGACAACAAAATGAATGCTGCCAACTTTTTAAAGAGTAATCGTTAATTAAGTATAGCGTTAATTAGAAATTAATTGAAATTTTGTCGCCATTTCACTTGAAATTAATAGAGTAATATCCTCACAAGAAATATCGAATACCATTTTAAAAATCAAAATTACATCTTTTTGAAGATGCAATTGTTATTCAATGAAATTTTTCCTTTCTCGAATTTAATTTTTAAAATTAAATTTAATAATTGTATACAGTTGAACAATATTAGAACTATATTCCATCGTTGTTTTTTAATATTTTTGCTGCTGTTTTAAGCGAATACTGAAATTCATTTAATTTTATATATTTATTTACGTCTTTTATGAAGCAATAAAATAACATTGTAATTCAGAAGAGCAAAGAACTTTGGGAACTAAAAATTTGAAGTACCAATTTAATAATAACAAAAACCCCTTCGAACAAATTCAGACAAATCCAATAAATGGAGGGGGCACATGAAGTTATTTTTTTATCATTTGAGAACATGATGCTGTTTTGATTTGTGGTTTTCGAAGTCTCAAAATGAGTAGACCACACGTTTTGAAGCTCTCGTCTGTATTGAAAGAAAAAAAATGCATTGTATTTTTGTAAAGTTGGCGCATGCGCATTAATTTAATCAAGTGATCAAAAATATGTTTACACATGATAACTTGAAATTTTCCTTAACAGGTTCAATTTTTTTTTGATTATTGTTTACTTCTGAAAGAATACTAATGAAGAATAATTGCCAGATCAGATTAACAGAATTCTGGAAAAATATTTTTAAAAAATTTCAAAACAGACGACTTTGGATTAATACGCATTCTTCATTAGCCATATAATTTATTTTTACAATTACCGATTCGGTTTATTTTTCTGTTTTTCTTATAAAAGAAAAATTAATTATTTAATAAATTGTCTTAAGGCATTAATTAATATCCCTTTTTATACTATGCGAATATCTGAAAAAAATTCGAAGAATTTGCATTACATATACTAATAATCTATGAAGAAAATTCAGTTTCTAAAATTTTTATAAATTTTTGTGTTTAATCAAAATTTGCATTTGAATTTGCAATATTTTAAAAGAGAAAAAAATTTAGTGTATTATATTTTATACAAAAGTAATTTATCCATTAAAATTATAAGACTAAATACTTTAATCAGGTTATACTAACAATATACCAACAATTTTGAAAGAGAGAGACGGATACATAAATAAAAAATATGCGCGAAACTGATAAAAATTTCGTTTTTTTTTTAATTCGTGTGACAAACAATGAAAGATAAATAAAACAAAAACACTTTATAAAAAAAGACAAAAGTACTTTTATTAGAATTATAAAAATGCAAAACCTTTGATATTTCTCTAGGGTTTTTCCAAGAGATGAAATCGTTACATAGAGGATATTTTCCGCTCGTAAAAAATGATTTCACTTTTTTTTTCTCTTTCCAAAATAAATATTCATAAGGAGACACTAACACCGCCCAGCCCTGAGGCTTATGATTTCGACAATGACGTCATTTATGTTAGCGTCACGACCAGCTCGACGAGTGTCTAATGCTGGAACATTCACAAATGCTTAATAAAGGAACTAGTAAAGGAGGTCTCTTTAAAATTTATTTCAAACTCTCTAATAAAGCTCC
>JAPMOQ010027631.1:601503-644599 GCA_026543055.1 Argiope trifasciata | reverse complement strand
GAGAAGTTATTTGTATTTACAAAGAACTTTTCTAAGGTTCAATTTTCGAGTATTCTTTTTACCTAATATTTTTTTACTTTTTATTTTTCAAATCCTATTATGGATTGAACTGAATATGAATTTGAAACCAAGTTCTCAAATTCGAAAAACTGTGAGCAAAGTACAATTTTTTTGAATTTGTTTCTGTGGTGGATATATATAGATCTTAATGAGAGTTATTTGCGTTAAGAAAGAACTTTTCAATTTTCGAGAAAGGTTCAATTTTCCAGTGTACTTTTTGCTTCGTGTATTTCATTATTTTATCACATTTTGGAATAAACTGTTTGAATATATCTTTTGCTAGGCTAAAGTGGTTTAATAGATGGTGAGGGAGCGAGGCGATCCGAGAGGAACTGCATAAGCAGTTCCTAGGGGTTTGCAAGCACAAGAGAGCAGGGGGCGGAACCCCATAGTTGTAGTTAAATCCCATTCAAAGTTTCTTTTTAATAAAGTCAAAGCGTTCTTGAGTTATCGCGTTTACAAGCTTCTGAAAGTGCAGATAGATAGACGTCCAACTCTTTGTTGGATTTGGATCGAAATTTGATGGATGTAGCACACTTTAGATATTAAATCTGTATGCCAAATTTTATTCGACTAGCACTCTTTATTTTGTAGATATGATGTTAACATATTTTCGGGAAGGCAAACAGATGGACTTCTTAATAGATTTTGCTGAATATTTGATTAAAAAAATCTGCAAATTTACTAAATCTACCAAATCTTCTCCTTCTACCTCAAAGCGTTTTTAAACATCTGAAAGTTTAATTCAAAGAAGCCTATCTTTCAAAAAGACAGATAGATGGAAGAACATGTAGAAATGATGCCAAAAATACTTTTCTGATTAAAGGATGTATAAAATGTGGATATTCGTCAAAATATTTAATTCGAATTTTGGACTTTTATATTAATTTCTTTGCAAAATATACTTAAAAGTAACGTATACGTAAAAGTAAAAAGTGAAAATGTTCCTTTTTTTCTCTTAAACTTCTTAGTGTTTCTTATAAAAGAAAACATTATGATTTAAAAAATTGAAATAGATTTATTTCTCTTTCCCTCACTTTTAAAACTATAAGAATTTTAAATAAATTGTATTTACATATCAGTCAATCGATGAGCTTAATATCTCGAAAACCCTAAGAACCTGAAAAGGGAATTTTGTTGTATGAACTTTAAAGAAAAAACTGTTGATATATGCCAAATTGTCTTTGAGAAATATAATCATTTGCTCATACGTGACGAGGTACTTCTGATAATCCGATACCGCAAGTAGATAGATCGGGGAAATATAAAATAGTGTATTTTATTTTAAAAAGTATTAATTTTGGAAACAAATTCAATTGAATTTTGTATTTTTTAAATCTATCTGTTTGTTTGTTTGTAAACCAGAATGATGAAAAATAAAGATGCAAGGCTTCCAAATTTTTAAACGGGATGAGAAGCGTAATACTTTCACTAGAGAGAGCTGTTTTGAAAAATATTCACGGTTTTAAGATAGTGTTAAAGAGTAGAAATATGTATTCTTCCAAAGGTTTACAAAAGATTTATTTTATCTTATTTTAAGATTAAGATAAGAAAAGCAGCTTATTGTGGGACATAACTCGTCATTTTTTTAATTCCATTTATTTTAAAAACAAAGCGATTTTGTGTATGTGTGTGTGTTTATTTTACTGGACTTTATGAAAATATTATATGGGAACAATAATTTGTTATTACCATTAAATTACAAAATGAAGTTCTCAATTATATTAATACAATATTTGTGTGAGCTTGTTCCCACTTAATTGGATTAAAAAAATAAACAAGCTACAATGAAAGTCAACTGAATTTTACAGGTTTCTAATGATGCAATTGTCTGTGTTTTTCCCTCAGATTGTTTATGAGGTGTGAGACGAAATATTATTTATCATACTTTTCAAATTAGATGTAATCACATCAGACGATACTTTTCTTTCCCCTTTCGCCTAAGCAGATTCTCCTCTCGTTGGTATAATAATGGTGGAGGTTTAAGTTGATTCTATGCCGATGACGGGTCTTATTATTTCTTGGATGGTAGACATATCGGCTGGACAATTTTCAAATCATCTATGAACGTTTTATTGTTATGATGGCCAGATCATTCAGAACAGATTGGCTGCTACAACATTGAAAGGGGAGGTAGTTCCTTCCTGCCAATAACTAACTAGTTCATTTATTTAATATGTTCTGCAAATGCGGAAGTTTAATGCTAAGCCTGACACTTCCTATTTTGATTAAACCTATTAAAGGAAAGTAAAAATTCTTACTTTTGAAAAATTAGAGTTGTGAAAGGCCAATAAAATCATCAACCAATAAATTGGATAAGTCATTTAGAGATTTGTGAAAATTCTATATTAACAACATTTCTTTGAGGTACAACTAAAAAATACAGAACTTTTAATTTATGTGCATAAAATGAAACATTACCCTACATTCTCTTGTTATACTTTTATTCCTCTTGCAAATGCACAGTGTTTTGGCAGCGTGGTAATAAAATTAAGGTTGAAAAATGCGTTGAAAGGATACTTTAGTTTCTGTATCAAAGATTAAAAACAGGTAATTGAATATCAGTGCTTGCGTCCATCTAAAGTTTAGTTTAGATATATTAGCGGCCCGTATTTGGGGATAGACCTCGTAGTTTTGAACCACTGTCAGGTGACGAGGGTAACACCTAAGTTGGCACACCACTCTCCACACCAGCCAGTGGATGATTGGTCTTGGCAGATTTGACTTGGCGCTAGACCAGTTTACATGACAGTTATTCGGTGGAATCAGGTGAAGAACCTGAAATACTCCGATTCCTAATCAGAGAACTTACCATCAGGCCACCGCATTTATTATTTATTAACATTACATGCCCATTATTAACATTACATGCCAGCATTTATTAACATTACATGCCCATCATGTAATGTTGACTTTATTGCTGTGTCTATCCTAGCTGAGTGCCCCAACTTTAATTCTCATCGCATGGCATATTTTAACTCAGTTTCACATAACATACGAAAATTTGTGGGAGAACCTCCTCATAAGTATATTTTTAACTTTTTAACGGCTATTGGGGTTTTATTATTTTATATAGCTGTTCTTCAACAATAAACATGTTTTATCTGACTAATCGCTTGTGTTTTGATTGTTGCTGTTTTACCGACATGATTTTTAATGCTCTTTAACTACTTTAACTTCTCACATGGTGTCATCTCAAATCATATGATTAGCGCAGTATAGCCTACTTTTGGCTCTTGTGTTATTAAAATCAAATTTACCAACCAACCAATCAACCCGCATTTATTAAAGAAATAAATTTTTTCTTTGCTCAAGAATTGAAAATAAGAACCGAAGAATTCAGTTAGTTTTGTCTTTTTGAATCAACTAGGGTTTTAGAAATTTAATTATTGTGCAAATAAATAGTACATAAGTAAAAAGAAATGTATGCGTGTGTTGGTGATGTACAGAGAAGACTATTTCAGTTATTGCTATGAAAATTCGGACCTTCGAATGTTATTTTAAAATTTTCATTTAGAATTTTGTTCGATTAAAAATCAAACTATATTTTAATGATTTTCCAATTTAAAAAATGATGCAGAAGTAGAAACGGGTTTAAAACTTGATGAGGTCTGAAATGATTCCCCAAAATCCCTAATTCGAATTTTCTGATAATTAAAATACCAAAAAAAACTTAACTCTACTCGGCTCTTTCATAATTATTATTCACCGAAGGCAGTTAATAATATGTAGAAAAACTTATTACAAAATATATGAAAGTTTCAAGATTACTTCCTCTGATTTCAAACAAAATAAAACATTTAATGGAGCCAGATTTTAAAAAAAAATCCAAAACAAACACGAATTTTCCCTTTGAAGAATTCTTAGGGCAATTTAAAACCTGTCAGGTATGAGTAAATATAACGAGAATTATAAGTGTTAGGAGCAACTTTTCAGTAACATTAATCTGTGACACTGACAACATCTTATCAGCGTCTCTGTGTCTGACCATGAAACTGCTCTTATCCAAAGAAAGCTCCATAAGATAATCATCGTCAAATTCGCTAACAAACATCTAAGAAATATCAATACAAAATATTGATTTTTTGCGGGAATTTTGATAAAATCGTTGATAATATATGGAACATCTCAACTTTCTTATTGTATGCTAATACAATTTCTAGCAATTATATTTATTTCTTGGTATTTTGGAAAATCGAGTATGGCATTTTTTTTTTTTTTTTTCGTTTTCGTCAATCTGTGTCTGTAAAATAAATATATCATTGAATTTCTAATATAGTAATTTTAATAGACAGGTGTACCATTAGGGGATTTTTACAGAATAGAATGAAACATAATCGGTGCTTAATTTTTAGGTACTCAAATGTTAAAAAACCAGCTGTGAGTCCTGATCATTTTTTTCCGTTCGATAAAAGGCAATATTTTTCATAAAAATGCAAATATGTTCACAAAATTACATTCAGAATTTCATTTACTTTACGTTTTTGAATTATTGTGTTTAAATACAAGCAAAAATATAGACTAAACATATTGTCAACTTTTTAATAGATTAAATTCCATATTTTAAAGGCCTATATGCAAGTTCTAGGCTAAAATTATATACCAAATTTCATCTCTCTAGTTTTACACATTTTCTAAATCTTTGTATTCACAGGAAATGTCAGATAGCCGAGCAGAAAAACTTCCTGTGAATGGATTTAGATAAAAATATGTTAAAAACCGCAAAATTGATGTAAATATCCATGTATAAAATTTCATTTGTCTATTTCCAAACTATTTTGAGTCACATAGTTCAATAATAGACAGGCATAATAAAACAAAAGTGTCTTTCGGCCTTTTAATAGCAAAAATTCGTGAAAATCTTGAGCTCGAATTTTTTTAAGTTGGAATACTTTGTCTATTTCATAGACGAGAAAGTAAAAAGTCACTGGAGAGTGTGTCTGCTCTTAATTTTCTTGTAATCACAATATTCCAGGTTTTCTGCTTTATAGACAGTATAGAAGGAAAAAATGTGGATCTTTTCTTTCTATTGATTAGAATCAAAACGTCAACATAGGTATGGACGGATGAAGAGACAGATGTGGTTTTAGCAAATTTCGTGAAACATTTGATAGAAATTTTAAAATTTTGTGAAATGCTTAGATGTTAAATCTTATATTTGTAACCTTTAGCGTTTTTGAATTCTTTTATATCGTATGTAGAAAGACATAATTTCAAAATATTACATCTATTTCACCAATCATGATGCTGTTGAATAGGATTTTTTAAAAAGTAAAAATTTGTTACTATTAGAGAAAAATTAAAAAATATTAAATTCATATCATTTAACAGAATTTTGATTTTGATTTTAAAATAAACCTTCGTGAAATGATATTTTTGGAAGATATTAAGAAAAAAATCTAAAAATTTGTTTTTAATTGAATGAAATCTTCTTTAGCAGTCTTTCTTTATTTTTAAGAATACTAGATTTCATCAAATATAGCCGAAAACTTAAGATTTGTTTAAAGAACAGAAAGAGAGTAAGTGGAAATCCGCTTTATATATGTTACGAGCAATGAATATGAAATGTCAGCACTTAACAAAATGCTTAGGCATTGCATTAAGTACCTGGTAATTTCAGATAAAATATGAAATAGGAGAATTATATATTCTTACCCTTGCGTTATATATAATATCTAGGTTTTCTAGACCTGCAAATGTTATCTTGGCAAAGAAAGAAAAAATATTTGGCAAGGCTGTTATCCAAGTAACGCTTATTACAAAAAAAAAAAATATAATGAAATGTTATTTCGAAAAATAATTAAAAAGTACCGTAAGAAATTACTCAAAATATGTAATGTAACGTTCTGTTCATGTGACATGCTCCCCTATTTTTTGCAATCTCTTTTAAAATTTGAGCTTTAACTAAAAACAAAAGTGATTACATTTTAACTAAAGCGAAACTCTTTTAATGAAATCGAACCTCTGTTTTTAAAGTAATACAGAAAGATTTAAGTCTTATTATGAGTACAGAAAAATTTAAGCCTTATAGATACTACAGAATATTTTTGTTAATAAATACAATAACACAAAATATTATTCAATAAATATTAATTAATTTCAAAAGAATTTAAATGCCGTAAATTATAATTTTTTTGTTTCAATTAAGGAATATACCGCGAAAAATATTATGAGGGCTAAGTTTTATGCAATCCTCTGACCCTCATATTCAGTAGCGTGTTCCTGACATTTCAGTTTTTAAAAAAGAAAAAATTTCAATCTTCTGCGATCAAATTTGATTAAGTTATGAAACTTTGAATATTGTTAATTAATTTAAGATATCAACAATTTCATAATTTTTTTCAAATCAGCCTTAAAAAAATCTCAGGTCCTGATCGATGTATTTTCCTCGAGATGATCCACTAAGTAGCCTAAAATCTCAAGTTTTATAAAATTGTGATATTTAGATTTTTATAACTCAAATTATTTTTATCAAAAAAAAAGTAAAAAATTTTTTTGTTCCTAAGAAAGTTTTATTAATATCTCATGAGATTGAGAGTCTACATATACATTTAAAGCTCTGAAATTCGTCATAATATTTATTGACATAATTGACAATATATACAAATCGTTACTTCTTTTAAATTATTTTTTCAGTTCCTACCATTAGTTCAAACTCTCCCTATATATATTTATTTATATATCCTGATCAAATTTTCAATCGCTCCTGAAATACTTTTTTTATCCACTCAAGTTCAAATACATTTTTTTAAATGTGTAGTGGATGATATTCGATATTCATACAGTTTTTTTAATATTTAATCGTTTATTAAATTTAATTCATTTTTAATGGTTTAAATAGAATTTTAGCAGTTTGTAATGAACATTGAAACCAACAGGCAGTAGCTCAATTATGAAAAGGTGAAGAATGCGTGCTCAATTCTTCGGAAAATCAATAATTTTTTAATACTTAATGATTTTGATAATTATTTAATAAAAATTAACTAAAATAAAAAATAAAATTTTGAACTATGTAGGAATTGTATTGTTTGTAATTTTTTTCATATTATTTGTTATTAGATCTGTATGTCTATTATTAAAAGTTTAGAAATTAATTATTGGGCACCAGTTAGAGAGGATACCATGTACTATTAACGTGTCTCACTTTGGTAACACAGCATTTTTGAATATTGTGTATTTTTTTTATTTCATAGTAACCTTCTTCTTTGATTTATTTTTCCAGGAAACATGTTTTATATTCAATTTATTGCTTAAAGACACGTTATAAAAATTAAAATTTTCATGCTTTAATTTGCTTGGAGATATAATTTAAACTTTTAATTTGTCATCTTGATAGCAATATAGTGACAAAGGTAATTATTTTTCGTGCAAGTTTAACATACTCACGCAGATTAAATTTTATTTTCATTTTCTGTGAAATTTATTGTAGAAATATATGTTTAGAATTTTTTTTTTTACTTTTTTTGAAAATTGAAAAAAATAATTATTTGACAAGATATTATTCGATAGATATCATCGAAAAGATCATTTGTGAATCATAAAATGATGTGGAAATAATTATTCTATTGATAGCCGATTGATTCTATTGATAGACTATTGATAGCCGTCAAAATCTCTTTTAAATTTACTTAATTAACATCTAATTAAGAAAATTTAAGAACTGGAGGTGCACATTTCTACACTCCAAAGTATGTTTGTGCCAAATTTGATAATTTTAAGTCATATAATCTTGAATGTATAGTGTCAACACACATGTTCATTCACGCACATTGGCATTTATACATTCATACACATAGTTACATATATCGTTATCACTGTTATAGAGATATAAAAATAAAACAAGGTTGTCGATGATGCATTTTACATTTATCCGTTTTGTCACTTTGACAATCTTTGGAATACCACGAAAACGTGTCTAATGGTAATGTTTCATACTTTACCATTCTTTTTTTTGGCATTCTATAGAATACTTGATTTCAAACTGTGCCGGTAATAAATATACATTTAAATTTCTTTTGCCAAACTTCTTTTACATGGAACACTTGTTGCCACAACAATCGTAAAATTGCAACTACTTAACTTTTTGAAGAATAAAAATAGCAGCACTCAAGTAACATTTTACAGTAATCCAGTTTTAAAATCTTTTTTATTCCGTCCATTCCACCCGACTTCTATTCTTTCTGTTACATAATTATCGAGAAAGTGAGAGATTGCTCTGCTCCGAAACAGCGGTGAGTCACAATTATTCCTGATGTGACTGTTTGCGCATGTCTGGGAAAGGAAAATCGTGAGTGACAAGTTCGAATAAAAACAACAAGTAAGTTCACAACCGCAAAGTGGTATAAAAAAAAAGAAGCAAGGTAAGATAATCACGCATTTCATTCCCTTTCACGAACGCCGACGACATTGAACTTCTGCTCTGCGGGAGGGGATGACATATTTTCTGATTCGATCTCAATAGCAGGTGGTAGCTTATTATTTACATCAGAAAGAACTAAGAAGGTACGAGTTTCCTCAAAACAGAGAAATATATTATTGTTAAATGCACTCAAAATTTGTAGCTTAATTAAAAAATAAATTTTAAAAATTTGTATCGGCAATGAAATTGTTGTTTTTTTAAATTTAAGATAATAAGGCAATAATTTTTGTACTGTAATGATTTGAAAATTATAGTGAATAAGCATTGAAATCTCGCTTAATTTTTATTAATAATTTTGATTTAAAATTTTATAAAAATAAATCTAAGGAACACATTTTTTTCCTAGAAAATCTATACCAAATAAATCTATACCTCTAATTCTAACTATCAATTTTGCGGACCTCCAGCATACACATGTTCAGCTGTATTAATACTAAAGATGAATATGCATATGTATGTGTGCTTCTCTCTGTACGTCTGTGTCTGTCTGTATAAAGAGCCGTTTGGCTATGAGTTTACAAACATTTGGAGAAACAAAATAGACTTAAATATTCCAAACATAAATATTTTGGAGCATAAGAATTTCCCCCATCAACCATTTCAGTTGAAATTATATGATGCATTTTAATTAATTAAACATTAAGTGAAAGCTTGAAGTTCCGCTTACTATAATTTTATAATCCTATGGGGGAGCATATCATCTATCTATACTTATAATAAAGCTCAATGTGTGTGTGTGTGTGTGTGTGTTGGCGCTCTACAGGCCAGACCGTTGGACCTACAGCTACCAAATTTGGTACATGTATACCTTGGAGGTCCGGAATGTGCACCTCGGAGCCCTTTTTTCGAATTTTTAATTAGAATTTCAATTAATTAAAATTTAAGCGAAATTTTGACGTTTTTCCGCTATAACTTCCGAAAATATGATCGCATAAGCATGATTTTTACATCAATTTAAAGATTAAAAAATTAGCTTTCTAACGGTATCAATTTTTTTTAATTTATAATGTAAGCTTCTATTTTTAACGAATTTTTAAAGAAATATTTTAACCATGTTTTTATCACGTGACTGGATAAAATAAAAGAATGCCGGAAGTTCAAATGAAAAAATTATCATCGCTAAATAAATCTACAGAAATGCAACTTTTAAGCACGTGACTGGATAAAATAATATAAATATAAAATGTGATATTTTCTTTAAAAAATAAATGCAAAGCAAAGGTTTCTACAATCGTTTGCAATATCTATATCATTAACTCAATAAATATTCTTTATTTACGGTAAACCTGATTGAATTTAGACAGGATATGCATTGGAATCCCGACTCAATGGCATATTTATGTAATCGTTTGCAATATCTGTATCATTAATTTAATACTTTTTTCCCTTTCTCGCTTTCTTTAAAAAAACATAATTAATATTTTGGCAACATCACCGATTTTTTTAAAAATATTTTGGAAGCATAATCGATGGTTAAAACTAACTGATTTATAAAATTAAAGAATATTATTTGGAAAAGGTGTACTTTTAGAACTTTCCGTCCATCATCTTAAAGAAAATATGGATTTCAGGTCAATCAATGCCCGGAATTACTTCAAGGCTAATGAATATGTGATTTAATTGAAAATTTTAGAACGCTTTACTCATGGCGAACCAGCTGGTCGCCAAAGGCGGCTAGTATTAAATAATGTAGGCTTCCGCCATGGTGGTTAGTTCTCATCCTTCGGGTGGGTCATGGTGTCGAGTCAATTATACCCTACTGATGAGGGGACGTGCTTTTCATAGACCGGTAATGGCCGTCAGTCCTGTCAAAAGTAATGAAGTAAATCTTTTAGTGCTGTACAATTCTTTTCTGTTTTTAATTTAACTGAAATAATTTTATAAGTAAATGTAAGGAATATATTTATAACAGAATTAAAATTTAAATCATTTGCATTGTTTTTCACAGCATTTCATTTCGAGGTTGATGTTTTTTGTATTGTTTTGTTAAATATTATGCTATGAAGGTATGGCTTTTTTCCATGCAGAATCGGTTTCAGCACAGATCTTGTTTTCAATCCGAGCTCTGAAATTTTATTGATCTTTCAAATTTCCATCACTTTAAATTTAGAATCCAAAGATAGTAATTTTTAAGTTCTACTGCTCTGCCGTGATACATAAATGGATGCATAAAAATATTTGTAGTAAATTAGAAAAGGCGCAACACAATGTACAAAACGGTATAAGACGGTTCTCTGACTATCAATGTATACATATTTTTAAAATATTTTTCTGAGCTTTTTTTAAATTTTTTTTTTCCTTTTTTAAACAAAAAATTTTGCTGATTTTTTAAGCTACAAAAAGTAAAGGGAAATTTATTGCAATCATTAATCCTGTCGAACGATTTATAGTTCAACCAGTCAAGGAGTAGACTATTTAATTTTAGTACGGATTTAATTGATGATTCATTGTTTTATACCATTTACTATTATAAACGCAGTCTTAAAAATCTTTAATGAAATACAAATAAGAAAAAGTTCCACGGTTAAGTTGGCATGAAATTTATTAAAATTTTAAAATCTTGATAGTATCACAAATAACAAATTTTTTTAGCGCTGAATTAGAGGGTATAAGTTTATGGAATGAAAATTAAAAACCGATTACAGAACATTTCTATCTATGTATAATTTAGCCTCCACTGTATCGTGAAAATTATATTGCTGCGCTTTGGAAAAAAATTTATTATACTTTAGAAAGTATTTTATAATACTTCGGAAAATTATATTTTAGAAAGAATTTTACTATACTTCAGAAAATTATACTTTAGAAAGTATTTTAAGATACTTCGGAAAATTATACTTTAGGAAGTATTTTACAATACTTCAGAAAATTATATTTCAGAAAGTATTTTACTTTACTTCGGAAATTATACTTTAGGAAGCATTTTACAATACTTCGGAAAATATCTTAATTTTCCGAATTTCCTGTGTATTTGCTTAGCACTAATATATTGATAGTGCCAATTGACGTAGATTTTAATTTTTCCAATTGAATTTAACTGTTTTTTTCTCAAAAGGATTCAACCTCTGCTTTTTAGTAACATTTTGCAGATATATTTCTATTCTGTTTTTAAAATTAGAATTTAGTTCTACAAATATTTTTTATTTTATAAAGAAGAAAAAAAAAAGATAAGATTTTATGCAAAGAGTACGAGTTATAATCATGGCCTAGTAAATAATTCCAGAACTATTTACTAGGCTAAACCTATATGGCACAGGTACATTTTTCTAAAACATTTCTCGAAAAAATGAAAATAAAAATATTTTGTTTTACTTCAGACAGAAAATGTAATCCAAAAAAAAGTTATAGTCTTTCAAAATTATTACTCTTATTCAATGACACATTCTTGGAAATTAATATTAAATCAAAACTCATTTCAATCTATTGCCTACCAAATTTGACCTAGTTATGAAACTTTGAATATCATTATTTTATGATAAGCAAAGATTTCCTTATTTTAGAAAATTAGCTTTATTTTTCAACTTAATGCTATGTTTGATATGATTTCATTTAACTAAATGCTACATAGTAATGAAAATTACATTTGAGCTTTTGTACCGATGATGGCAACACGTTAATAAAAGAAAAAGTTTCCTCAGATACGAGAAACATAATCTAGCATTTTAAATTGTATAGTTATATCATTTGAAATATAATATTAAAATGTATGTTTAAATTATATGTTTTGAGAATTAACTAAAAATAGAAGAAAAAATAAGAAAGATAATTTTTAAAACTATGTAAAAAAAATCAATTTTGCGCTGTAATATCTTCAGAAATTATCTTTAAAAGACACCGAAATTCTACTACATTTTTAATTAATTAATAATCTAATTAAAATTTCAAAATAAAAGATCTACACATTTGTTCTATTGTCACCTTTAGGTCAGATAGTTTGACTTAATCACCGTTAAAACACACAATCGTGTGTATCATAAGTGAAAAAACAGACAGAAATTAATAAGGATGTAATTTTTATTTCTTGATAAAGATGTAGTAATTACATTAAATGCATAAATAATGTTCGTAAACTGTATTACGATCATTTCTGTCTCAAAACAGTGGTAATGTTTTCTTCAATATTTTCTCATACAATCTCTTTTAGAAAGCGCTTCACAAGACACTAACAAACAATATTAACTAAATATTAACATTGGGAATAAAGGAATTTTTACTTGATTTATCCAAAGGCAGAGATAGCCTGGTTGGTATGACCTTGGACTTTCATTCCTTCGGTTGTGAGTTCGAACACCGATCGAGAATCTCGCGGGGAGAACCGGTGACCGGTGTGCGTATTAATCTTTCGTGTCACGAAATCCTCCATGTCGAAAGTAATACCACTGGGGATACCGGTTCGGAGATGATCGTTCTCCGATCTAGGTCTGAATTACGATCTGTGAATGAAATGTATGAATGAAGTCCGCTCCTTAAAAATGGCTCTGACGCGTAAGTAGCTAAGTCGTACGCTTGGCCCTAGATTGTGCTACTGAAAAAAGCAAGAGATGGGCAATTCGGATTAAATCGCTATGGCTCTTTATTCAAACGGCTTGGAAATAACGTTCTATCGCGTGTTTCTTGGAGAGTTACTTCGTGTGGCGATCGTATATATGTTTTAGACGCATGATTCCAAACCAATATTTGGCATATAGTTACTCAGAATCAAAAATTAATCCATCAAATTTGATATATTTAAGTCACCATTTTTGAGTTATTGCGTTTATTCTGAAAACACATACAAGCAACAATCTACCCATTTTTGAATTTGATTCAAAATTGGATAGATTTTACGCTAAAAATATTAAATTCGTGTGCCAATAGTATGTATCAAGCTGTTTTCATTTTATAGTAAACCTGCTGGAAAATTTGTTTTTGAAAAGCTGCAAAATTTGACGCTGATATTTATTTTGAAAGTTAGAAATATGAACTTAGGGGAGATTTTTTAAATTAGAATTACACTTAATCTATACTTATAATAAAGCTCAATGTGTGTGTGTGTGTGTGTGTGTGTGTGCGTGTGTGTGTGTGTGTGTGTGTGTGTGTGTGTGTGTGTGTGTGTGTGTGTGTGTGTGTGTGTGTGTGTGTGTGTGTGTGTGTGTGTGTGTGTGTGTGTGTGTGTGTGTGTGTGTGTGTGTGTGTGTGTGTGTGTGTGTGTGTGTGTTGGCGCTGTACAGACCAGACCGGTGCACCTACAACTACCAAATTTGGTACCTGTATACCTTGGAAATCGGGAATGTGCACCTCGGAGAACTTTTTTAGAATTTTTTAATTAGAATTTGAATTAATTAAAATTTAAGCTAAATTTCGACGATTTTCCGCTGTAACTTCCGAAAATATTATCGCACAAACATGATTTTTACATCAATTTAAAGATTAAAAAATTACCTTTCTAATAGTATCAGTGTTTTAATGTATAACTTAAGCTTCTATTTTTAACGAATTTTTAAAGAAATATTTTAACCATGTTTTACAACAATATATTTCGGACAAAACAATAAAATTTAATCTGCACGAGCACGTCAAGGGGGAAAAATTAGGTTTTATCAGCATGTTGCCATCCTATTGACGGAAGTTCAAACTAAAAAAAAAAACTATCATTACAAATTAAATCTAAAGAAATGCAACTTTTAGCACGTGACTGGATAAAATAAAAGAAATATATGTGACATTTTCTAAAATGAATAATGAACGAGCAAAGGGAAAAAAATAGCTTTTATTAAACTGTTGAAATCATACTGACAGAAGTTCAAATTAAAAAATAAATTAACTGTAACTGCAAATTAAATCGAAAAAAATGCAACATTCACCACGTGATTGGATGAAATTAAATAAATATTAAATGTTATGTTTTCTAAAAAAGAAATACAAGACAAATGTTTCTATGATCATTTGCAACATCTATATCATTAATTTAATAAATCAGTGTTATGTGACTTTCGAAGTTTAAGTATATCTGGCAGATAAATTATAAAGAGAGCAAGGCACATAAGTATTTAATTTAAAATCTTAGACCCCATTACTCTTGGCTAACCAGCTGGTCCCCAAAGGCGACTAGTTTAAAATAAAACAAATTTTTGTGATACTTTGCTATAACTTTTGAAAATACTGTTAAACAAAACTAATTTCTTTTACACATTTTAAAATTTAAAAAATATATCGTTTAATTATACTTATTAAATTACTCTGTATTTTGGCAGTGTTTTAAAAATATTTTTCGAAATTATATAACATACTTTCATAAAAGAAATGCAATTAAAAGTGTTTACATCTTGCCACAATTTTTTAATTGCATATTTTGTGGACATTGTTAAAAATTAAGGAACTAAATTTCTTTTTTTTAATGTATTTTCATATTCTTTTATTATGTCGTAACGAGCTGATGTATTTTGAATTAATTTTTTGTTGAATTATGTGACCGTAACTCTACCTTAGTTATAGTACCTGATATTTAACTGCAATTAAAATGTTTACATTTTACCATAAATGTACAATTCGTATTTTTAAACCATTGCTAAAAACTAAGGAATTTAAATACTTTTTTTCATATTTTCAGAATCTTTTGCAATGTCATATCGAGTTTATGAATTTTGAATCAATTCTTTTTGTTGTTGTTGTTGAATAACTGTAACCATAACCCTACGTTAACTATAGAGCCCTACATCGAAAAGCAAATAAAATTATCTACAATTTGCCATCAATTTTTAATTGCGTATTTTTTACTATTGTCAAAGCCTAAGGAATGAAAAAACTTTTTTTTCATGTGTTCATAATCTTTCACAATTTCATAATGAATTTGGGCATTTTGAATGGGTTTTTTTCTTTAATTATGCAACTTTAAACTTACTTAACCTATGGAACCCGATATACTGATGATTTGTACCAGCTTTTCTCTATTGCTTGAATAAGAATTAGGTGAAAGGTAGAAATTTTTCCTTAATTACTTTAGGAAATACGATAGCATCAAAGACATTGCTATTTCATATTAAAATCCAGACCATTAAATTTTTTAAGAGTGCTAATTTTTATGTCTTGCAATTTTTTTTTCTTCTTGAATTTTGACAAAATTGTTACAAAGTATTAATTAATTCACTAATAATAGTTTATGTGATTAAAATGTTTATAGTTGAATTGAAATTTAATATGTTTTTGATGAAATTCGATCATTACTTTGTAAAATATTTAATTGCGTGTTTTTCCTCCCAACATGGGAAACTAAATGATAAGGATTATGTTTTTCTTTTTTTAAACGTTTACTTTTATACTTAATTTTATGAAATCACTTGTGGAATCAATTTATAAAGACCCCTGATATATAAAGTAAAAATCCATGTGACTAATGATTTAATAAAAGTAACTCTGTAAATCCAAAAAAAGTGTGCGGACCCTTTTGGATTGGTGAATTTTTCGATTTCTTTTTATTTTACCTATTTAAATAATTTTTTGGTTCACATTTTAATGTCAGAATTCGGTCATTAGAACATTTAAGGGACTCAATACATATTTATGAAGTGAACAAATTTTGATTCACCCGTTTCAAAAAGTTAGGTAATGGTTCGAGCTTTCAACAATTGTTTTATTTGCTGCAAACAATGGTTATAAGTATTTTTATGAAATAAACAAAAATATTCGGCTAAATGTGTAGGATTCTGTAAAAATATCTGAAAACTTTTGCAAGATTTCAGCTATTAAGGTACATGATTTTCAATCAAAATACATGAAATTTGCTAAGCCGTTTAACTATTTTACCCAAGTGCTATACTTGCTTCGGTTTATAGAATTTTGACAATTCTAAGCAAAAAAATAAATCATTCATAAGGATTTTAATTCAATATTGAAATTTCTTCAAATGCATAGTATTCAATAGATTACCATTTGAATCAAATTAGAAAATATTCTCAAAATAGAAGTTGTTATCTTATTAGGTAGTAAAGAAAATAAAACAGTAAGGGGTTAATGGGTGATAAAATTTTACTAAAATATTGTATAAAAATTTAGGCGAATTTCTATTAATATTCACAAAAATGTAAATATTTGAGAAAATAATTTTTATTTTCCCACGTGTAAAATATATTTTTTCTTTTCATAATTTCAAAGAACAATATATGGGACAACTTATATAGAAATACTAGTTGAATGCTATAAAGTTTCAAAAACATATCATCATCGCTATAAACTGAATTTGAGTTCGTTTCAATAAAAACTAAATGGCGAGGGGGTTTTCCTAAATATAAACTTTTTAAACTTAAATTTTCGAATAGTTGCGCTCAGTTATTTCTATAAAAGTGAAAAATATTCTAAATACCTTTCATATTTATACATTAAGTACATATCATAATTTTCACTGTATTAGGTGTCATAAATAGCATTGATAATTTATTAATATTATTGTTGTTAATATCTGGAAAACTAAACATCGCTCGGTAGGTTTTCATTTTGTGTTTGTTTTGTAGTGGTAGGGTGAAATTATGTTTTTTTTTAATGAAATATTTAAATACAAATTTCTTACTAATTAATGTGAGTATTTTTATATCTTACCTTCAGATGATTTAGTCATTTAAATAAAAGAAAATCATGAATGCATGCATGTTAAACTTAAATAACAAGTTTAACGTGCTACTCAAACCATCTCCTGAATTATAGTATTCATTTCACAGTTAATCAATCATTACTTGTATTTTTGAGCTGACACTCAGAGAGGATGCTGTATGACATCTATTGTAAGAGCAGATGGAAGAAGGCTTTAATAAGTAGTTATAAATATAAGGGGATTTTTTGTATGAAATTACATTTTAAAAAAGACAATTACATAGATAAATTTAAAATGCAAAAACGTTAAATATAAATACATAGGAGTACAAGTAATATCAAAAAATTAGTTCAATTCCTTCTTAGATCAACAAAGAAAAGTTTTATCTTAGTTTCTTTTTATTAAATAATTATCAAAAAAAACTATTATCGAAAAAATTATTGATTTTCACAAGAATTCAGCTCGCATTCTTCCCCTTCAAGTAAAAAATACTAAAATCTCTCATTTTAGAGATTTTGCTAGTGCCTGTCAGTTTCAATTTTCATACAAACTGCTAAAATTCTATTTAAAACATTAAAAATTAATTTCAATGAATGGATTAATATTTGAAAAAAAACTGTATTAACATTAAGTGTCATCCACTACAAGTTTTAAAAAATGTATTTGAATTGGAGTGAAATAAATAAAAAGTATTTTATTAAAGATTGAAAATTTGAACAAGATATAAAAATTTAGGCACAGTGTGTACTAATAGTAGGAATTGAAAAATACAGTAAAATGCGCGACTCGAACTGAGAACTCGCAACACACACGTCATGCAGGTTGTTTCCTTCTTATAGGTACCTAATTAATTTTGGAATCTGCAGAAAATAGGAATTTCATGCAACTCATGCGTTAGAAAACTTGACACCAAACAAGTAGTAGAAGGTAAAATCCTATTTTAGCCCACCTCTGGCGAGGTTTTCAAAATCTCGCAAATTTTTCAAAATCTTACCAAATCGAAAGTATTTGAATTAAAAGGTTAAGAAAAAAGAATTCTTACCTTTCGCCAAAAAACTCTTATTATTCGCCAAAGGTGGGCTAAAATAAGATCGACCCGTAGTAGAATTTTAAAAAATTGCCAAGTAAATGTTAAAGTACTACAAGACTTTTGTCAATTTTATTCTACTTCATCAACACAATTATCCCGTTTTATTAATTTTTTTCTTCAATTATCACTTCTAAAAATAAATTAATTGAAGAATTGAGATTAATGAAAACGGAACTGTCTATAAACAAAACTGTATTATAAAGCGAAACGCTTCATAACGTTACATTAAAAAAATAACGTTTTGTAAACCGATTACACAACATATCTCAAAAATAAATAGATAAACCAAAAACTTTTGGTACCATTGAAATAACATTAAATGGGAAAAGGTTTGTATTTTTACAAATGGCTCTATTCTGATTAATTTTTTCCGTCTTTTTCGTGCTTTTTTTCTATACATAGTACAGAGAAAATACAGTTATCGTCGAAAAATTCGAACTCTAGATTTTAAAGAATCTTCACGTTTTAGACCTCCCTTAATTCAAAAAACACTTTTTTGAAAAATGTCCATGATAAAGATAACTCAAAAATGCTTTGATATAGGATATATAGATTTGATATAAGATCGTTATATCAAATTTTTAGATTTCTATCAGATTTCCAGCAAAAAAGGCTAAGAGAAAATTTATCTAGCCAGCTGATTAACATGATTCAACACTATAACTACAAAATGAAAAAAGATAAAATTCTATACAGAATTAGCATCTATAATCTAGACACCTGTCAATTTCTGAGTCAAATCCAACCAGTTTCACTTTTAGTCTTCTGAGTTTTTAGAAACATCTAAAGCGATAACTCAAGGACACAACGCCTTAAATATACCAAACTTTGTACGTGAATTTTTGACAGCATTAGTAGTTCTTTGTCAAAATTTTAAATTCAAGAAGCTAGAAAAAACGCGACTAAAACATAAATTCGATTTTCGGATACTATCGTCTGCATGCCATGAATTAAGCGCTAAATAAGTACACAATGCATTCCGTAAAAATACTTTATTTGCTCCAAAGGTAAAATTTTCCTAGCCAGTATACGACAGTGATACCACGGCATTTTCTGGAATAACATCTTTATCAGGAACTCTGCGAGAAACTTTTAGGGAGACCACAGTCACTTGTTTATTAAATGGATCTCCTATTACCGATTCTTTATTAAAAAACAATCTAGGAATATTTGATTAATATAAAAGGATAATTTTATTAAGTAAAAAAGTAATTTTTATTCTTATTTTCCGTGTATAGGTTTGTATTGGGAAATTGTGAACATCATATATAGCTTTAATCTTTATCATGGTTTATATAAATGAAAGCGAATATTTAAATTTTGGGTGTTCTTTTAATTTGGTATGAAAACTTGGCAGAAATATCCTAATCACGAATATTATAAAGGGAAAAACTATCGCTAAGCATTCGAAATTCACTTTTTTTATCTACCTCATATTTGCTATCATGTTTTGTTTTGTTTTTACTTTTGGAAAAAAAATTATTTACATTTATGAAATAATAAATGAAAATACTTCTAAAGAATTAGGAAACACATTTTTCTTAAACTAATTAAATTTGAAAATTTTATTATAAATTCATAATTTTTTCATTTTAAAATCTCGGAACAGTTTTGATATGCAATCCTTTTTGCCAATCAAATAGTTTATCGTCAAATTTTAGCAAAATTGCCAAATGTGACGCGAACGGCAAAAATGCGCCATCGAAAAATTGCCAACCTCGCAAGGCGCCAAATGACTGCGTAGGAAAATTTAGCCCAAGAAGTATTTGCAAATAAATTTTATCATGTTATAATAACATTGAACATTTTTATAAAACGAAATTATAAAGTTTAAAAAAGATTATTTTTGCTATTATTTTAAACTTCTTTTTTTCAAAAAAAAAAAAAAAAAAAAATCGGAGAAATCAACGGTTTGCGTAAGGCAAGAAAAATTAGCAAGCACAGAAAGTTCTTTGTAAGCAAATGAGCAATTTCAAGACCATTTATATTCTATATAATCTATATTCATCAATATAGTAAAATTTTCTTTAGAATACATAATTTTTCTGGTACTTACATGGATTCAAAACTGTTCGAGTAAATATGAATACGTTCGCTATAAAGATGTTTTTTCTCCTTCAAATATATTGAAAATCAGTCGCAGAGTAATACTTTCCCGGTTGTTATCATTCTTCGAATAATTCCGAGGTTAATTTTCTTTAAATAAAATTTAACTAAATTTTCAAATTATTAAATCATAAGAAAGCAAAAATAGATATAGCCTTGATTCAGTACCTCTAAATTTCTAATCATTTTCATTTTATAAAATCAAATTCTAGAAAAGAATACATAGTGGTTGCCAGTAATAGAAAAAGAAAAATAATTATTTATTTACAAAATTATACATAGAAAAACATATTCAAAATAAATACAATCTTTATAATTGCTGCAAACGTTAATTTAACGGCCAACATAAATATTTATTTTAAGATCAAATTACATATCGTCTGCGTTAAATATTGGCCGCCTTATATACAAAATGGTTAATGTATTTCTAACATCATCCATTCTAAAATACTCTAAAGTTAGATTATGAAAGTTAGATTTGGGTTCAAGAATGTAGGAAGGAAAAACAGACTTTCGGAAAGGCAATTGCTTAGGTCTGTATTCTCATTTATACAATTCAAAGGCGTAGAAGGGAGAATGTGGTCTTTGATATATAAAAGATGTGTATAAATTATACTTTTTTTAAGTAAAAAAATTCTTTATGGCAATTTTTACCTCAAAATTTCTTTCTTGTGATTATTGCCTATAAAAATATTTTTTTTGGAAAATTCGAAAAGAAAATTAATTTGATACATAAAAATCATAGATTCAGAAATGACCGTCATGTTGGCAAACATTAAAGCTATATAATTTTATTTGTCTTATATATTTTTTCTTCAGAGTGTATATACATGGATACTTTTAATGGAAACGAGTCCCATGACATCATAACCCGATTAAAAGTTTAAATGAGAGGTTAAACTATCTTCTAAAATTTGTGTTGTAATTTTATTTTTTTATTCATCTTGTAAACTATAAAGGTATTAAAAAAGAAATGGTTTTTAGCTTTTAACTAAGGAAGAAAATTATTCGATTAAATACTGGATGAAACAAAACAAAAAACCGCTTCGAATTTCAGTCCAGAGAAGAAATCTATTGTTGGACAAAAAACTTTCATTATTGTCAAAACTTATCAAAACTTCGAATAATTAATCAACACAATTAAAAAGATAATTTCTTAAATTATGGAAAACGCAATAATTTTGTTAAATAATATTTTGTTTGTCAATCGCGGAACAATGTCAGAGTTCGGCTTAATTTTTAATTAATTTAAATTAAAAGTATTCTTTGAAAAATCGACTCTAGGGGCACATTTTATCCCCCAAAACGTCTGGGCATCAAATTTGTTTGTTTACTTCAAATGGTGTATCCTGTAAAGAGCCGACACATGCACACACACAAATATTTTAACATTATTTAATTTATATTTAATTATATTATTTTATTATTTTTAAAATAGGTATATTTTTTATTTGTAGTGGATTTAATTCTATTAATAATAAAGGAAAATATAATTATATATCTAGTTTAACAACACTGTGATTGTTACTTGTTATTATTTTAAAATAAAATTGCAATGTGGCATATTAAGCATTCTCATTTGTTGTTTCTTGCAATGTCCAATTTTTGCTTTGTAAAAAAGTAATGATCGGGTATATATAATTCTATAATTTGCATAATTTAATCATGTATAAATAATATTATATAAACAACAAAAATAGCTTAAACTAAAACATAAGCTTTTCATACCTTCTCGTACTCGTAATATAGAGAAAGTGCATAAAATTCGAACTCGAGACTCCTGCGAATCCCCACACCTTATCAATTTCATTACTTTTGACAATTCTTGAGTAAAATTATTCCAAGGAAATCTAAATATATTTCGGTCCATAGAATTTGGGGCAAAGGTTTAAAATCTGAAAATCATTATCGAATATTGAGCCAAATCCGGCACAATTTGACCGACCATCTTTCGGTCTGTTGGCGCGATACTCAAAACGGAAATGATTTTGATATAGATTGTTATTATAACAGTTTAGTTTAGTTATATTAACTTACCATTTTAAAGCAACACTAGGACTATTTTGTGACGTACCTTGTAGTTTTGAAGAGCAGTCAGATGACGAGGACGATGCCTGAGCCGGCACCCCCTACAGAAACTTTCATACCACACCAGCGCGAGGACTTTTAGCCCCGACAGATTTAACAAGCACCAGATCCGCTTACATGGTGGAATAGGTCTTCGAACCTGTTCCGAAGCCAAGACCTTCCCACCAAGCCATCAAGGTCCTGTTATTATAACAGAAGTTGGGTGTCAAATTTTGATTTCATTTCGTATGAGAAAAGAGTACAAAGTATATAAGTGCGGCCTGATCGCACATTTATTAAAACTTAATTCAGAAACTTTTGTAGGACCCCCCACCCTCACTCACGCAAACAAAATTAGCATACCAGTGTATATTAATTTATAGAAATAAAGTGATTTTATATACATAAATTTGTATTTACTTTCTCCTACACGTAGATCGTAATAATATAAGCATAGTAATCATTAAAAAAAGATTTTGACGAACCTCTACGTTACAAACCTCCCTGAGTTTCAAAAATGTATTAAAAAATTGTATATCCATCTGTCTGTGATAAAGATAACTCAAAACCGTTTTGAGCTAGATGATTGAAACTTGGTATACTGTCTTCACTCCAATTTTGTAGACTTTAGTTGAATTACAAGTAAAGTCGGTTCAGATGAAACCTAAATATAAGTTTATACGATAATTACAAAACCAATAAAGCTAGAGAGACGAAATTTGGTTCATGTATTTAACATTTTTAGTTAAAAATGTGTGTCAATGCTTGAATCAAATCCAAAAACGGGTTAACCGTTAGAAGGGTTTTTACTTCCAAAAATATGTAAATACGATAACTGAAAAACCCAATGATTTAAAATGTATCGAATTTGGTAAGTAGTATTGTTACGATTAATGTAGCTTTGTATCGAGTTTTAGGTTCTATAAGTTGGTTAAAATTTTTCTAAAGGACAATTTTTGGATACTATAGGTAGCAAACCAGGGATGAATTGCGAAAAAACTACTCAAGGGTGAATACGATAAATGCAGTAAAAATACTAAATTCATACCAAAAAATAATGTTTCGATTTCCAAATATTATTAAACGGATGTCAAAGATTAATTGTCGAAAACCAACTAATCATGAAGAATGATACAGTAGATTCAATAAATTCAAGCCAAAAGTTAATATTCTGTCACTATTGTGTATCACACCATGCTAAGGCTATTACAAAGTATGCAGGAAAGTTTTGGAGAGACCTCTCTAGATGATTAATGCTATTTAGTTGATGGAATATTTCTTATTCAATTAATAATACTAGTTTACACTCTCCTTATATTTATTTATATACCTTGTTCAAATTTTCATCGTAAATAAAATACTTTTTATTTATTCATTCTTGTTCAAATACATTTTTTAAAACTTGTAGTCGATGACATTTGGAGTTAAGATAGTTTTTTTAATATTAATTCACTGATTAAATTAAGTTAATTTTCAATACTTTTAATAGAGTTTAACAGTTTTCAATGACTTCCGAAATCAAAAAGCAGTAGTTCAATTGGTAAAATGCAAAGCTTTCAGTATTTTTTAGGGGAAGGTGAAGAATCCGAGTTCAATTCTTTTGAAAATGAATCAGTTTTTGATACTTAACAATGTTTTTAATAATTATTTAATAAAAAGTTACCAAATTAAAAAATTTCCTTGTTGTCTTAAATAGAAATTGAATTTTTAAAAAATTATATCACCTTTTTATAGTAAAACACACACAAACAATATATTCATTTTCCGTACCTTTATCTTGAATACTAGCTTGATATCTTTCTTAGATTGTTTGTCTATTTATGATTTTTTTTCTAGAATTGTCTACATAAAATTTTCTCTGTAATCATTTCATTTGTTGATACCCTCGATTCCTATGCAACCTTACCATAAAAGTGGACTAGTTAAATTATGTAAAATAAAGTGTTTTTTATCAAAATCGCTACTTAAGCTCTCCTCTATTTATTTCAGCCTTAATAATTCTTGTTAGAGGCATTTAAAGGGTTCACACCACTGTACTTTTTAGTCTGACATTTTGAGCAGCGCAAATTAAATTTCAATTTCATGTCAGTTTATTTTATTTGTTTTATGCATTTACTTTAAGACTTTACCTTTCTCATTTCCAAAAGTACATAAGTGGGCGAAAATTATCATTCAATTGTTAATTAAAAGATATTTAACTATGCCGTGATTTTTAAATTAACAAATCCAACCACGTGGATTAAATGTTATGCCAATCATTCCGGTTTAATTGGTATTTACAAAACACCCTTCCCTTAACCAACTAGTGGGCGATTGAAGTTCTTTTGCCTAAAGTATGCTTGCCAACCTTAGAAATATATATCAACTAAATGTGATTAAAATCGTCTTAGTCGTTTGGAACAGGAACTCAACAAATATCTCCATTGAATATATTTCACACCACATCGAATTATTTAATTTGATTGTATCTTTTTAATCAATAAGTTTCTCAAATATTGAACATCAAATGAAATCTTTATTTGTTTTAGAATTCTATATAGAAAGAAAAAAAGTAATTTCAAGACGTGATTCATCTTAATCAATTCGTCAAAACGAATTTAGAAGTGATATCAAGTGGAATGTGAAATGAAAATCATTCTTTGAAGGAAATAATTCAGATAAGTGTTGTAACAATCGTTGATAGATTAATTCTTCGCTTCGCCACTCCTAATTTAAGTTTGCTTTAACCTTTCAACATTGTTTTGAAGGGTTGCAGTATGAGGAAATTTATCATTTGTTGAAGCATTTTTTTGTAATCAAACCATGTGTTTGCTAGCAGTTTGACATCACTACTGTGGCGTATTATTATCAAATTAATCAACGATTAGCAGTTCCGGGAAAGATAATTTTCGTAAAATATGCAAATAAACACCGTTATCTTACAACTTTAAACACCCAATTATTATTATATGTATATAACGATTTGGATCAAATTTTTTTATAAAGATAAAGTTTTGCTTTTTAAGATTTATCTATATAGAAAGCTTCACTAAAAAAAATTTTCACTGAATTTTTTTAAAATTTCTTTTTAAATAAATATATTTAACTTCCACTTTGAAGTCTGCGGAGGGCATAATAGTGCTGAGAAAACCATGAATGAAGTGCGTGTTCGAATCCTGTTTTTTTAAAACATGTATCAATATTTAATATTTTTGTTTTATAATAAATATTATAACTAACTATTAGAGCCTTTTTCAATCTTCCCTCAATGCTGATAGTCATATAATGACATCTCGGACCCGATTTCATCAAGGTAAAACTGAGCGCAAGTTCAAAAATGTAAGTAATGGTAGATAAAACTGCAAAAGGAAAAATATGGCAGATAGTTTCGAATAACATGTTAAACTAAGTACATTTTTTTCGTTTAAATGGCCAGTTCATATGTAATCAGTATGTGATTTATATCCAACTTTTTCCATTGAAACTATATACGATTTTACACAAAAAAAAGTCGAACTAAGTTTTGTTTTTCACATATTAATACAAATGTCAAACATCCAGGGCCTGAGCCCTTATGTAGCTCACTCTTTACTTCCTTAACCCCTAATACAGAAAAATAGTTATTGATTTTATTTTTAATCACAGTAGTAATACATCATTAATTGTTAAAAATTTTAAATTAACATCAATTGAAGAAATAAAGCATTTAAAAAAGGCACAACAATATATCTGGATTCAACAATTCAGATTTAAAACCACAATAATTCAGATAATCAGATTAATAGTTCAGATTTAAAAAAGAAGTTGCACTCCAAAATAATTTTACATTCGGGTTAGGATTTTATAATAATGGTTATTTTAAATAAAAATGTTAAAAATAATCAATTGAACTTTTTAATGCAAAGTCTGCCAAAGTATGGCAGACTTTGTATTTGAAATGTCGATTAAATATCTATGACCGGGAAAAAATTCTTATAAATTGCTCTTTTGACAATTAAAAACATGGAAAAAAAACTAAATATTTTATTTTGGAAATTTAAATGGATCTTGAATTTAATGTGAACGGTTTTGAAAGGAAGATCTTTTGAATATCAATGTAAAGTCCCCTTGAAAATAAAACTAAAATATACCGAAAATCTGATTAAAATTTTTTTAAGATTATTCGAATTTCTATTCTATATCATATGATAATGATAATACTTTAGTCTTGTATAAGAATTAAAATGATATCGGATTTTACTGCATCTGAAACAAGTCAATATTGATATTGGATTGTATCTGATCAAACAAATAGCTAATTTTTTTCTGTGGAAATAAAATTTTTATTCAAATACTCGCATTTCCGCTAAAACTGGATGCTAATACTAAAGGAGTATTATCACTCCAAAGTCGGAATTTCGTTTTTATGGAAAAGGTATTTTACTGATGCGTCGATGACCTTGGATATGTCAGTAATTAGCTGGTGAGTAAAAAGAGAAAAATGAAGGTTTTTTTTTTATAGTTAGCTTAGGAAGGCAAGTATTTTTCTGTGGTAAACACACATTATGATGAAAGAAAAGCAGTAACAGCTGGGGATGTAATGTATATACATATATATAGTTAAAACCATTCGGAGTGGTATCTCCAAAACATTCAAGTATGCATAAAAGTGTTAGCCCTTATTCCATCTTACAAAAATATTATGGACATTGGTTGAGGCAATGAGTGGTTTGCCTTATCTATTGGCATTACAGTAGTTGCGAAATATTAATCGTTGGCGTGAATTCAATATTTTTAAAGACTCCATCCTGTGATCCTTAGCGAGTTATATGGTGATTAAACCCTGGCATGCGATTATAGTATCCAAAAAATTTAGATATGATTTCCCAACCGACTGGAACCAAAATTTGACACAAAACTAAACTCGCAGTAGGGGAAAAAGGATGCATTAATCTCCATTTGTTCCATATCTGCAATTTTAGTGGGAAAAAGAGAATATACTAAATTCAATTTGTTCTACATTTGCAATTTTGGAGTAAAAACGATGAATTAAATTCCATTTGTTCCATACATGCAATTATGATGAAAAAATGATATATTCCATTTGTTCCATATTTGCAATTTTGGTGAAAAAACAATATATTAAATTCGAACAATTTGTTTAATAGTTGGAATTTCAGTATAAAGACTATGTATTAAATTTCATTTGTTCTATACCGGCAATTTGGGTGAAAAGACAACGTATTAAATTCTATTTGTTTCATGTTTGTTTTGTTTTCGAGTTATTTGAATTCACTAATTGGAAAGCGTTTTAAAGATTTTAATTTTAAAAATTAAACTTAATCTTGCAAAATTCCTTTAAAAAATTCCTTTTTAATTAAGGAAATCTATAATATGAAATTCCAACAAAATCTCTTAAACCGAATTTTGATGACAATGAATTCATATTCGCGAAATAACCTAGATTCGATGGCAACAGTCTGTAAGAAATTCCTCAGATCACAAAGCAAACATTGCATAACTTGATACTTTGACTTCCGAGCGGAATGCAAATTCCTATGCTAATCAACACATCGTTGCATTTTTTGTCCTCCGGGCATGCGCATTTCTCCAACTTTTACTGCCACATATCATTTTCACCGTCATCAAGGTCATTATCGAGGAAGACCGAAAGCATTCCGAAATGGAATGGAATGGAAGAGGGGATAACCCAAGTGACGTCACAGCTTCTGTTCTCAACGCCGGACACTCGATCACGTGACAGAGATCGTATCTCTCTACGCGTATGTAAACACCAGATAAAAAATACAAGGTGAATTTCGTTCGCTTTTTGTTTTGCTTCAATCTAGTGCAACGGTCGTTTGAGCTTCGTTTCCGCCTGCTAAGAAGGTAAGGGGGAATTCTGCTCGTAATCACCTGTTGAATCGGTTGCGTCAGATCTCTTGTCACCAGCGGAATTTCGTCCGTCGTGTTGTGCTCGCGGGTGATTAACCCATTTGAAGATGCGTCGGAATTGTTTGATTTGCGACCGGAAAGGAATGCTGTGGAGCAGATAATAAAATGCTTGTATCTTTTTTGGTCAGATATTAGAACCAGGTTTCTGGAGATGTTTATCTGTTTATAAAGAAGATGGTTTGATATTAAGTTCAGGTGCAAGGCAATTGAAAAGTCTGCAACTGCTTTAAAAATAGATAACTTGCAGTTGGATGAAGACAGAGATATAATTCAAATTGCTTATAAAATGATGTAAATGGAATTAGTTTTTCCAGTCCATGAAACGCAGATATTGGAGCTCAGTGTATAGGATTAACAGATAATACAGGGCTTAGATAATAGGAAACTAAGCTGGTTTGTTCAATAAGATCAGAAACAGTGTATTGAAGGACAGTTATGATTGTTTTAATGTGCGGTTTTCTAGTAGGTCTCTACTAGTAGTTGAATTAGTTGAATTATTCTACAGTTGAAGAAACAATATGTTGAGCTGGATAAGACAAGCATGAAGCAGTGGCATCTGAATGTTCTGTGTGTCACCCACCAAATAACAGAATCAACTCAACTATGAATCTTTAAAATGTGAAACGATGTATTTATACTTGAAGGTATTTATTTGTTTGTCTCTTATTTCCTTGATTTGAGCAACAATTCAAAACAAGTCTAAGAAATAGAGGACATTGGAATACAGTAGCTTATGAGGGTAAAGATTTCTTAGCACCAGAAGATAGAAGCTTGATGTTAGCTCATATGAGGGTAACGCTCAAACACTCGCTTGCACAATCCTTTTTTATAGGGGGTCTTTCACACATCTCACTGAAGGAACACAGGGTAGAGAAGACGCGCTAACCCTAAGCCAGGATGCCGGCACTGGAAATATAGTTTATGAATGTTCAATCATTTCCTAAACAATGAATCCGTTAAGGGGAAGATACATTACTTAGTGTTATACATTGTGTGACAGGCTTGCAAATATTAAAGGTATCGCTTTAGCTTCAAATATTTGAATGTGATGATACCGTATTTAAGAACTAATTATGATTCTGCAATTCATTAAGTAAGGTGAGATAATATTAAGCTATAGCTTATGAATGTTCTGTATGCCAAACTTCTTACAAATAAACAAATCCATCAATTATAATTGAGGAGATTCAACTATCTACCTAGTGCATATTAATAATTATGATTCTGAAATTGGTGAAACAAAAAATTTATAATTATGATCTTAAATACTGACTTATAAATATTCAGTGCGGAATCCTCCTTTTAAGCAATCAATTTGTTTCAATTTGGATTATATAATTGATAGGAGAATGTGTTATAGAGAATATGATGGTGTATAAAAGTTATCTGCCAATGTGTAATCTTCATTTCAAGTAATTAAATACTGCTCTATATTAACAAAATAAGCTAATTTACAAAAAAAGAATTTAATATTTACATAAATCTTATGTTAAGTTATTTATTGTTGCTTATCTCCATGGCCTGACTTAATCAGAACCAAATCGGTTGACAAGTAGTAAGTAGCATATGAGGGAGGGAAAAGAATGAATTTCTTCCCGAAGATGACCTAAACAGTCTAGAATGAGTTCAGCACAGGCCTGATGTTGGCGGCATTTCGGGCAAAGAGGGTAAGATTTTTCACGTCAAATTAAAGACATCTAAATTGCCCACTAACAAGAAGCGACAAGCAAGAAACCGATTCATATGAAGGGAAGTGCAGCTTTTGTGAGTCAAAAGACTGCAGCACCTGGAGGTAGAAGAGTGTATAAAGTGCGTTCCTACGGCGTGTCCATCCGTCATTCGAGCCACGCGCTCCCCCTTCGACCCCTCTTGCGGTTTTCTGGGTTCCTTTGATGCCTGTCCTTTTTACCGACAAATTTTCAGTAGAATCGACATTGAGATATCGAAGCAATTTCAACCGATTTTTATTTTGTATTTGAATTACGGAACTTTTTCACTTAATTGTAGATTAAAAATTCAGTAATGCGCGAGTCAAATATCATTGTACGCGAAGGCGTTAATAACTGTGTAGAAAAATGAACATTAAAAAAAACATTATTAAAGATATATACAAATTTTTTAATATCATTTATTCAATTTACGGTCGAGGATTTCTTGTATTATCAATGAGATATAATTGCTCTTTGAGGGAATTATAATAAAAATTATCATTTCATGTGTTCCAAAATAATTTAGAAGCTGTTCCAGATTGGCTGTTAGTGCATAGACAGAATTATTCCTTCAGAATCATTTGCAAAACGGAATCATCAGAAATTGGATTTTTATAAAGAGTAATAAACATTTTTATGCCATGAACTTACTCTTCAGAAAATACTTAGCAAAGTATGTTCTGAATATTTGTTCCAGAAGGTCTTATTCTAAAAAGAGTATTTCTGCGAAAAGAACTCGGGGCCGTTATGCTCGTGTATCCGTGTAGTGACCTATGAATTGCTATTCCGATATTCATTTCCCTTAAAAGATGTGTCATGACTTTGGGCGACTTGCACCTCATATGTCATGAGCCAAAGCATGAAAAGCCGAGTCTATTGACTGAGGCACCGTCTCATCATCTGAACGAGGTAAAAATTACGATTCTCATTCTTATATTCTTCCTCTATTTCTTAGAAAAGGATTTGAGTGTAAATAAAATATCATAAAGTATCAAAAGCCTTTTACTGTTTAATTGAAAAAAATTCAAAATTTGCTTTTTACAATGTTTTAAGCTCAAAAGTTTATTATTTTATAAAAGGATTTATGATTTTATAATAAAGATTGCTATATTTAAAATTCGCAAAAGCAAAAATTTAAATTTCTTTTTCAGTCAAATACTTTTATTTGATCTATTCTTTATGACAATGTAATTTTTATATAATTCTGAGAAATTAATTGTTAGCCGATCATAATTAAATTTACATTTGAATCCGTACATGTGACGTTATTTAGTAGAGAGTTTTAGAAAGAAAAAATTTCAAGAGTTTTTTTAAAGGAAAATATTGAAATAACAATTTAATATTCAAATCTATTTTTGATTTTGGCATAAACTATGTCCTTTTAAAATTAATTTCATCTTTAAATGTATATTTTGCTTATTTTTTTAATAGTTGCTTCAATTATAATACAAAAATAGATCTTCATAAATACCAAAACATGATCAAACTACTTATTGAAATACTTAATGTTAAAATATCATTTCAATTATTGCTCATTTAGGACTTTATAGGTTTGTTTTCATTACTGTTTTTATCCACTATCGTATTTATGCATTTAATCTAGAGAAATTGAAATGAAAATGTTATAAAAAGAAGAGAATATTTTAAAAATACATACGAAAAATACTCTCTCTCCTTTTTTTAATCTTTGCACAAATAAAAAGGAAAATAAAATTCCATCAGTTTTTAAAAAGTTATTGATATATTTACAGTATTCGTCTGTTACTATTTTCGAAATATAATTTATTGATTTGAAAATAAATTTAGCTTTTATTCTATGAGCGTCATTTTTTAAAATTAAGAGCACTTATATTGATTGCATAAATATGTGTACAAAAGAGAGTTGTTAATATTATTGAGTAAAAAAAACGCATGCTATAATAATAATGACAATAATAACATTTCCAAATGCACAATTTTTCATATAATTCTCTATTTAATTCATTACTATAAGACTGCAATTTTAATTTCAGTTAAAGAAAAAGTCTTTATTAATTTTTTTTCTGAACACTATTTACGATAGTAATATACTTTTTCTTAACAACATAACTGTTTTAAAATTGTGTAGAAAAATAATTCTTACATAAAATTATATATTTATTTCATTTCATCATTATATTTTCTTTTATATTTGGCAACATTTAGTAAACTTTCCATTAAAGAACATCTACATTTCTTATAGAATTAATCTGGCATTTTAATAAATATGGTATTTATACTTATTCAATTTACACCATACGTTAACCATATAAGTAATTTAAATTACTGAAAATTATTTTGAATAAATAAATTTGATTTTATATGTAAGAAATCTTTTTTTTAAAAAAATACTCAATTCTTAAAAAAAATTGATAAAACTGTGAGTCTCAAAAATTAATAGTTTTAAGGAAATTATTATTGGATTAAATCATAACTGATATTAATAATGTCATAAAAAGATTCTTTACTTCCTATATTAATATCCTTTTTAATATTATTATGCTCTGAATTGTTTTGTTTTTTGTACCATAAGATTTGTTAGAATAAATCATCTTCTTCTAACCTGATTGCATCAACCTCTGTAAACTTAAAATATTTCAATTAAAGTGAAACGCAATTTTAGCTTTGAAATTGATATTGAAAAAAGGCGAATTTAGTATTTATTTTTATGGCAAACATTTTATTGACTATTTTCATATTACACAAAGATCGCCAAGACATCATACGTAAGATACCAAACACTTGGTGATTTTGAAATTACGCCAAGATCATCAGTTCAATTCTACACAAGGTATGTATTCCCGAGTTTCCTTGACGATTTTCAGATCACGCCAAGAATGCCAAGATAATGAACTTAATTAGAGAATTTTAGATTACACCAAGAGCGGTATATTCTATTACACCAAAAATGACATATTTTCGCCAAGATGGCTGTATTCACCATTTCATTTGGCGATTTCCAGATCACTACAAGATCACCAAATTCTCTTATTCATGAGATACCAAGATGGTTGGCTACCATTTGGAGTTTTTGAGAATTCGATGGTGGGTGGGGAGATGATGTAAGTATCGAATATATATTTACCATAACACTAATAAAGCATTAAAATGAAAGATAAAGGAAAAATTAAATTAATTTGAATCTTATTATATCAAAAAAGCGTAATTAGAAATTGTAGTTAAAATAAAAATTTTAAATTTTATTAAATTAAATTATTAATTTTACAAAATTAAAGTTTATTAAATATCAAAAAGTTGCACATATATTCAACTGATATTACTTCAAACTATTTGAATTTTGAAACGTTATGAAATTACTTCTTTGCTTTAAAATCAGGAGTTATTACTAAAAATCATTAATATTTTATTTAACTTTTAATTAATTAAAATTTAGGAAAAAAAATTTGTAATAACTACTTACTATCCAAGTAGCTCTAGATATGTCTGTAATTCTAGCTCTCGGTATTTTAATAATTCTATGCTTAAAGTTCACGATTTTTTCATCCATCAGATTTTATACAGCCGATCAAACTAAAAATCAAGTTGAAAAGCGCAATTCTGTAATATTTGGCTCAAGAAATAAACCTTCAGAGATGCTAGATTAAATATTTGAGTAAATATCTTCTGTAAAGAAGACACAACATATCAATCCTATTAATGCATGTCTTGATAATTAAAGCATGCACAACTTTGTTAAAGCTGTAACAAAAACTAGTTACAAAGGGATTTCAGCTCGGATAACAAGCTCTGAAAATTCGTAAAACAAATTTTTGCTAGGTTAAAAGAACAAAATTATCATTAGTTCGAATCTAAAATAATGAACATAAAAAATGCGGGGCTTATTAGTTCAAACATTGACTTTAATGATTCCCTTGACGCTGTTTCCTGATCCATGATAAATTTCATACACTTTTAGTCAAGTAAATGGTCTAAATGGTGTAAAAAAAATATGTTTCAACTTACTTGATATAGTAAAAATATAACTTTAAAAATTATATTTTTATATTTTAAACAGACCGTGAATTGTATTAGTCATATTTAGTAAAATATTCTTAGCCCACTCGCAATTAAAATAATAAACGCCTTAATTCTCAATTTTTTAAAGTATTTAAATTTATATTAAAAATTATATTAACATAAATACAAAGTAAAATTTTACATTATTTCAAATTTGAAATTAATTTATATTATAAGCATGCTAGGTATAATAAACTGCAAATAAAAAATTTTTACAAATTTTAGGGAAGTTATTGAAAAATAAATTAAATGAAGAGTAAAATTAATTGAGAGGCTTCTTCTTCGTAGAGAAAAGTTAACAGAAAGGCTAATAATTATAGATGTATAGTTAAAAGTCTATAAACTATATATCTATCGAAATTTCGAGCTTAGAATTAAACTTTAATAAACATATTTAATGAATTAACAATCAAACAAGTAATATTTAAAAAATTTAATCAATTCCTACTTATTCCAACATTTTTTATTTAGTTAATTTTTATTAAATAATTATGAAAAAAATATTAAATATCGAAAAATCATTTATTTTCGCCAGAAGTGAAATCGTATTTTTCACCTTCACGTGAAAAATACCAAAATCTTTGCATTTTATCGAATTGAGCTACTACCTGTTGATTTCAATTTTCTATCAACTGCTAAAAGTCTATCAAAAAACTGGACTGCTAAAACACTATCTAAAGTATTGAAAATTAGTTAAATTAAATTAATTAGTTAATATTTTTTTAACTGTATTAACATTGAGTGCCATCTACTACATGTTTAAAAAAATGTATTTGACCTTGAGTGGATGAATAAAAAGTATTTTATTAACGATTGAAAATTTGAACAAGATATATAATTATATACAGGGAGAGTGTGAACTAATAGTAGGTTTGTAAGTAATCGGAAGTTTGTAAGAAATTGGAAGCACAGTTAATTCAAAATTTTAAGCACGTGCACGTATTTATGTACAAATTAAACATTAACAAACATATTTAATAAAGTAACATTAATTTTTAATTAATATATCGAAATATAGATTTTAATTACTTAGCTTTAAAAAACTCTGTATTTAGGCAATAAGTTGAGCCCCAAACTGATCTGAAGTTATTCTTTTTTGCAGCACAAAACTATTTCGAATTCACCTCATTTCTTATTTAACCACAAACAATAATTATGATAGAGGAATTAAATCCCAATGAGACAGAAAGTTGACAGTGAGTCACTTTTGACGAACGGACATTAAAGACCGGCTTTGATTGGTGAGTGGGTTGTGGTTTTCCCACATCTGACCCACAGCCATCTACCAAACGAAAAAAAAAATTATTAAAACGGATTAGAAGTGAAGTGAAACGATAAAAGGATAAAGAGATGCGCGCATATTCTTTTCAGTTATTGTGATTTTTTATTTATTTATTATTTTTATTCTTATTTTTCCTATTGTCTTTCGAAAAACTACTGAAGTGTGTTGCCAATAATCTGAAAGAGAAAAACATTTTTTTTTTTATCGTTTGCATCATGTTTTCATCTTTATTCTGATATCACACAGGAAAATAGAAGATTAATCTCGGAAATACCACGTTGTTTGTGATACAATGGCGGATAATGGAAATTAACTGAATGAATATCGTGTATAAAAAGATTTATGTGATAAGAAATTGAATTACATACGTACTTAATGATTTTTATTTTAAAATAGAAAATAATCATTCGAACACTACAATAATAATTGAGATTGTTATTATTCCACAACTTTATTTACGTTAATTTGTTTCTTGCTCAAAAAAGGCAATTCTTAAGTGAGCTGTTAATATATTTAGTGTCTAAATATGAATGTTGTTAGGTATTCTTAACGACTATGCAATTTTTTTCATATTTTCTGAGATGAATAAAAATTAATAACTTCATTTTATTTAATTTCGTTTATGTGAGAAATCAAGAATCTGGCAGCAGAATTTAAAGGAGATTGATTTTAAGATTCCAAAATAATTGGGATAATGCTTCACGAAATGTATAAAACGTCAAGGTATCATTAACCGGTAATAGATGAATGTATACGCGTATGTTAATGTTTTATAATCCACATCATTTAACAAGCAGCTTCCACAATCTATATAGATTTTGGAAGGCGAAAAAGCGCAACAATCCCAAAATTCGGAATGAATTTTTGTAATCTGAATTAATAAAAAACTAATCTGAATCAGGCGTTTTACCAAGATAATTAAACTAATTTGTGGCATTTTTAAAAATTACCGAAAATATTTCTGCATAAAAAAATTAATTTTATGCCCTTACAGAATTTAAAAATTATGATTTATTACTGTAGCAATTTGAAAACTAAGCAAAGTTTTCTCTCTCTCTGTGTGTGTGTGTGTGTCTTTAATGCAATTGTAAAGTAAACTTTTTTAAAACTATCTGAAATTATCAATTTATTCGCTATATTTAAACCATATTTATTTATTCTAAATGTTAACTTTCTATAAAAAGATAAATATTTTTGTACGGATGTCTTAAATGCAAACTAGCAGTTTTTGCGCGCTTTTCATGAAATTTGACATGCTTCCTTTTCAAGTAAAGGGGAAGATCAAAATCAAAAAGGTAAATAAAAACGAAATATGTCTTTTAGTATTTCTTAGCTGTATTTTTGGAATATAATATCTTCAATAATGTCTCCTATATTACTTTAATATCAATAGAAATACCTTTTTAACGATGCTGGTGTCATTTTTGCATGATTTTATAACATTTTTCTATCGTGTACATTAAATGTATGAAGAGAAATTATTGCTGTCGTTAAATGACCCAAATTCAAGATTTTCATTAATCAACACGTGTTAGACCTCTCTGAGTTCATAAAACACATTTTTGAAAAATGTCAGTCTGTCTGTCCATAACAAACAAAAACTCTTTGAGTTAGAAAAATAAAATATGGTATTAGTAAATTATAGTCTTTACATCAAATTTGCATATTTTAGTTAAATTTTGAATGAAATCTGTTCAGAAGAAGTTTGTTCGTCCCACTATCCAAATATAAAATAATCCAATAATTATAAAACGAAAACAGCTGGAGGGGAAAAATTCCTTTCACCGATTTAGCATCTAAGACATTCATTTGACAGACATATATATCTAGTATATGTCTATACTAGACATAGAATTCTGTCAAATTTTGAGGCGAACCCAACTGTGGATTTGGTATATTCGTTCAAAAGCATGTAACACACGATAACTGAAAAGTGCACTAATATATCAATTTTAAAAAGGGATTTTGTGACTACAAGTCCAATTTTGTAAATAAATTTCTACAAGTGCAATTTTGTAACATTTTTTACAATGTATCAAAAGGACAAATTCGATTTTCTGATACCATTTCCTCATACCAGGGACCAATCACCAAGTAACTCGTCAAAGTCGACACTAAAGATTCAGCAAAAAATGATGAATTCATGCCAAGGATTTAATATTTCCTAACTAGTATACGCCAATGCCATGCAAGGCTTTCTCTGGGATAACAGCTTTATTACAAATTATGTGAGAAAATTTTGGGTGGACCACTCGCTCTGGTCTTAAATATGTTTATGCGTTTGTGAACGTGCCTAACTCAAATCGCTTTTAGTTGAAATTTGGTATATGAACTTAACAGTAAATTAGCTGATTGCTGTCAAATTGTTAATGATTATTATGAGGAGTTCTGGCTTTTCGAATACAAATTGGAATTATATTTACAAAAGGCAAATAATTAGATATTTGATTCACAGATTTAGCAGCGATCAGCGAGCTTGTCAATGAAAAATACCATTAAAAACAACAACAACATAGATTTAGCATCTGAAACGAAGATACCCGTGAAAAAAATGGTTCGACGAAATTTGAAAAAAAAATCATACTTGAGTTGATGTTTGTTGTTCTGTACTTTCTGATGCATAAATACGATGATTCGAAGATGCAATTACTGAAATATATAAAATTTGACATGATATCTTGAGCCTAAAATTGTATATTATAGCGGTATTAAATTGTATATTCGCGTGTAGTAGGTGTATGGTGTGAGAGCACAATCAGCGGGCCACAGAAGAAAACAACGACGACTTTTATTTACACAAAGAACACGAGCATACAGATGACAAATATTTACAGCCGAGTTGAATATAGGACAGACAATAGTCCATACAGCAACAGAAAATGGCCCACAAGTTGTAATTGACAACAGTACACAAAGCTGGCAAACAGAATTCAGCAGGAAAGAGGATCATCGGAGCTTTGCTCTAAGGTCTCTCTAAACGATTAAAGTTCTCACTGTCTTATCGGTTTAGCTGCCGACTCAAGACTCAAAACTGGCTATTTCACACACGATTCCGACTACGCTTCAATTCATTACTCATTGTAGCTTGAGATTGCCAATTTTTTATAGTTTCCAGGGGGCGAACCGAGACAATTCTGGGCCAATCAGGAGTATCTGGCGGTATCTCAGCTCCTACTGAATGGATAATTAAAATTCTCGTAGTTACCAGTAATATCCATTTTGTCGCCAAATGGTCGCCAAACGCTGAGATCACTGAAGCGTCACCCACTCAGCCGCAGCAGGGCTGATCGTAAAACAATATTTCTTACGATGACACTTTTCGTGATGAAAAACAACTTTACAGGCTTTTAACAATATCTATGCAATGTTTTGGCTCCAACCGATTTAAAAATAATACATATTACATTTATAACACATATTTGATTTTCAGGCATTTATGTGTTAATCACACGTCAGCAATTGAATCGTTAAAGACAGCATTCTGCATTCTGAACAAATGTCAGATTCAAGCCTGATTCAATACTGTACAATTAATACACATACACTTTATTCTATTATAAGAAACAAAACTCTTATATGCGTTTATAAGAAATTAAAAATTGCTTTCTTTGCACAGCAGTTCTAAATTAGGATTTTCATTTCAGTTTTATGTTTTTTTAATTTACTCTCATAGTAATTTGTAAATACTGATAACATTAAATTTTCAAATTTTCTGATTTACCAAACAAGAAAAAGAACTTTCAAAAATTATATCCCATATTAATGATTAAACAACCGTAATATCCAGTGCTAGTAATCAAGGTAAGTGCTAGTAACAATCCAATTCAAAGCTCAGAAACTTCACAAACAGCAGAGAATCCTGAGCATGCGCATTTATAACTTTCACCGCTTCACCTATTTTATTTTCACCTTCTGGAAAACACGAAATAGTTTTTCACTTTGATATTATTTATCATAGTTTGCTTTTATGACCAACGTTTTATTACAAATAAAGTCAAAACAAAAATACAGCAAAAAAACTAAAGATGAGTCATCAAATGCTAATTAAAGCATTCATTTATAATGAGATATTTTAGTACTTTGTTTTTATAATAAGATAATAATAAAACATTTAACAGTATAATAATAATAATAATATGTTTAACGGTTTTCTCTAAATATATAATTCAAGATAAGTCTCCCTAATGAGCTAATAAAAACGTAAATTTTAGAAATAATGTAATATTTATCATAAAACAGACAATTTCTTCATTTAGATTTGAAAAAAAAATTCATTTTGCTTCTTTGGTTTAAAAAAAAATTTAATAAAATTTTGTGACCAGTGTTTTTTTACCATTAAAGTCAAACAAGGATACAGAAAATTGAAGATGTATAATTAAGTACTAATTAAAACACTGAATTTTAACAGAATATTTTAGTACTTTGTTTCAATAATAAGACATTTATACATTTAACGGTTTTCTCTAAATGTACAAGATAATTTACCACAATGAGATCATAAAAACCGAAATTTTAGAAATAAGGTAATATTTATCATGAAATAGACTACAAGATTTTTTGAATGACTATTAGAATTTGATAAATAGACATTTTGATTTGAAAAAAAAATTTACCTCATTGGTTCATTTTTTAAAAAAAATTAAAAACTGAAAATTAAATGGGTTTTTTTTTTTTAATTTCTTCTGTAAGTCATTCTTTATATATAAATATGAAAATGATTCATATATGAGAACTCAACAGAAACATCAGATAAATTTGTTTATCTTTTATATTATTACAGCACTATATTTAAAGAACTATTTCAAATACAGGCTGTTATAAAAGAATAATTTTCAACCCATAATGACATGAATAAATAGAAGTCAAGATTCGGCTTTGTTTGCGAGTCTCTCAAATTCTAGATGAATTCTCTAGATTAATAAATTATATTTTTTACCCAAAAGAAATATATTATAATCATGAAGAATCAAAACTATTGTTACTAACGAGGATTGATTCAGAAGTATTTGGAATCAATTATTTTGAGAATTATTCAATCCAACTTGCCTCGAAATAACACGATTAAAGTTGAAAAGAAAGCTTAAAATCGCACGAATTTTTAACAGATATACAATATATCCTTTTACAAAATTCTTTTTCGTTGGGACCGTTACTTTTAAACAAATCGAATTGTCAATCAATTCTTGTAATGATAATACTTTTCTTTCTCCTGTTTCGGAAAGGGTCATCGATTCTTCCACGCCATTATCCACTTCATCGCCAAGAAAATTCTGGAAAATTATACCTTGCTGTTATCCGACATGCAATCGCACAACAGAAATATCAATTTGGAATCACCTAATAGTTCTTCAAGATGGCGGCTCTAGTTGTTGACGAAATCTGGAAGATAAACACTCGATTGAATAAATTTTCTTGGAAATATATTCACTTTCTAGCAGAATAATATCTTGATTTTAAGCGTCTGATAAATGTTTGGAGACTCGTTCATATTTTATTTCATAACGAATTTGGCGAAGTTCTAAACTAATGAAAATTCTGGGAAAGAGCATTAGTAATCTTATCTTCTTTAAAACTGTCGAATAAGCGAAAACATTCGAGCTTTGTTGGCGCAGAAAATCTCTCGGAGACCAGCTGCCGTGTGTGCATTTTATGCAAGCATTTTATTTTGAGCAGTTGGGAACGTATTAATAGTTTCTGGTACTTCCTTCCTTGGAACGAGAATTCGAATTCGCGGGAATTCGGAAATTCGTCCCGCTTCTCGTAATTTGATTATCGTTTGGTAAATAGGAGGAACGTGTTTCCATTATGGAGACGAATAAGAATGATGTATTGAATTCTAATAACTGGCCATTGACTTCGATTTCGATGAACGGAACAGAGAATAAGAGCGACAGAAATTTTTGGAATTCTATTTTTTAATTTTTAAACATGTTCAAAATATTTAACAATTATGTTTAACGTTTTTCCAAAGATAATCTATACAAAAAGCAGTTTATTCTTACATATATTAATCTAAGACCTGAAGCTGAATTCTAAATTTTAGCAAAGGAAATAGAAAAGCTTGTAATTTCAGCTATTATCATAATCGAGTATTAAGCATCGTTTTAATATTTTCAGTTATTCCATATGAAATACTTTTTGGAAACGTAAATTAAAAAATGTAAATTATATTCCCAAAACTTTTTCGCATATTCTCTAATAAAGGCGTTATCCAATTCTCGCCGGCCTCGTAAAAAATTGTGGACTTTCGATAAGGCATTGCATGACATTGGCGAACAATAGTTACAAAATATTAACCTTAATCAGGAATACCGTAGGTTTTACTGAATTTATCCTGTGGACTTTGGCTTGAATTTTGGTGAATAATTTCTAGGATGCTGTTAACAGTATCTGAATATCAAATATTAACCTTTGACGTGAATTTAGCATTTTTACTGAATTCATCATGTGGACTGTGGCAAGAATTTGGCGATTAGTCTCAATTTTGTTTTTGTTTTGTTTGGGTTTTTATGGCCCAAGATCCATGATGTTGACTATACTGCGCCAATTTTACCTTGTGACAAATCATTTTTTTAGCGTAAATGTTTTTTACCAGTTTCAGACTTTAAATGGACTTTATTTTTTGCCTTTCGTCAAAGTTTGCGCAGAGAAATTCAAGTACTGCTAAAAGTGGAGAATATTCTGTTTGTAAAATTGCAGGAAGAGCTCTGTATCTGAAGCTTTTTGTTCCGGATAATGGACTATTCTTTATTTATATTTTTATATTTACTTATATGTTTTTATTTTATTTATTTATTTATTATTATTATTCGTTCTTTTTATTTTTCTTATTATTTTTTTGTCTTTCCCTCTAAGCTTTTTTTTTCTTTCTCTTTTTGCTTTTTTTTTTCAATGTTTTTTTTTTGTTTTGTTGTTTGGCTCTGCCTTTAGCTTCTTTTCCATCTTGTACACGTGCATGGGAAAGTTATGTTTGAATAGCGAGTCTTTTGATGGCTATTTAAATTATATTTTTTTAAATTGTAGTTGTAAGCTTTTCACCGGTGTAACGCCACTTTGGGCACACACCTAATCATCATCAAAATAAATCAGAATACTGCGCCAAACAAAATAGAGCGAGAAAGCAAAATAGAGACATCTTAGAGGCAATTAGTCTCTAAGATGCTGTTAATAGTATTTGAAATCGAGTTTAGAATTTAGAAGAGTTCTCTCTGCCATTTGAAATCAAAATTGTAATTATGGCTAAATATCTAAATTTGATATATTTAAGTTAATGCGCTGTTCAGTTATTGCTCTTACATATTTCTAAAAGCACAGATTGACTTTCAGTCAAGTCTTTGGTGGATTTGACTGACGCACCTCAAAAGGAGGATGAGGTGCTTCGGGTATGGTATAGTAACGGAACGTACTTCCTTCGGGAAGGTTTGTATCTTTAATGATGATGGCCTTTAACTACAGTTCCAGCCAATGTCACTATTGCGGCTATCCTGATATTCTGTTTCCTTTATCTGTGTGACTTCGAGCTGATAGGAGAGTCAGTGATATAGAGTTATCGACATATGTCATATGTTATCAAGACATCAATGTTAACATATGCCATCAAGTCACAACAACATTTATATTTAATACCAGTTGGTATCCCTTCTATACTAATATTATAAATGGGAAAGTTTGGATGAATGGATGGATGTTACTCAATCAGCTGAACGGAATTGGATGAAATTTAGCATATAATCAGGAATACAACATTATAGTCAGGAATACAACATTAGATTATAGTCAAGAATACAACATTAGATTATAGTCAAGAATACAACATTAGATTATAGTCAGGAATACAACATTAGATTATAGT
>JAPMOQ010027631.1:557532-581558 GCA_026543055.1 Argiope trifasciata | reverse complement strand
ATTTTTAGCGTGAATTTTTTGTGAATATAGCGTGAATTTTTGTAAAACTTATCTTGCGATCCTTGCGATTTATTTGGAGATTAATCCCTTCTTTCTCGGTTTTCTCAAATGAAGAAAATGGCGCGATTAAATATTGAATGAATGAATGGAAACATCTGAATCCCATTGTAACTATAAACACTGTTGCTACAAATTATACATAAAAATGTTTTAAACCCATAAGAATGGTCTTTCCAAAATTTTCCGTAATAGAGGTGTTATCTCTTAAATTGCCTTAGATTGAATGGCGTAATATAATTACGAAATATTAACTTTTAGCGTGAATTTAACATTTTTGCATCATCTATCTTGTGATTCTTAGCGAATTATTTGGTTGCTATCGTGTTGCCGTTACTTTTGGCACTTTACAAGCCCGATGACAGACTGTTAGTGATTTAAACCGAAAGAGCATTTTTTGTTTTCTCGGTAGCGAAATCTAGGGTCAAGACTTAGCCACATTCGCTCGCACAACCCAGTTTTGTGAGGTGCACGCTCATACAGAGCACACAGAAGAAGAACAATAGTATAAGCCTAGAACCCAGGAAACGCAGATCATGGGGAAGACGTGTTAATCCTACGCAAGGGCGCCGCCCTCCCTAGCAAATGGTTAACAGTATCTGAAAATTGAATTTCGATTTTAGATGCAATTTTCCATCCGATTGAAAAAAATTACCAAAACAATGTAAAAAAATCTCATGCCAAATTTGATGTATTTAAATAGTTCAGCTATTGAGTTATCGCGTTTATATGGCTATAAAAGCACAAGCCTACAGGTTAGATTGTTGAATTTTGCACAAAAGTCGATATATGTTTTGATTAAAGGTGTTAATGCTGCGTTCCGAATTTTATCTTATTAGTTCTTTTAGTTTTGTATTTATAACTTTAAATTATATTCGAAGAGACAACAGATATACTTCTTGTAAATTGCTCAAAATTTTCTAGGAATTTACAATTTTGGTGAAAATTTCCTGCACCTTATTTCTTTAATCTAGCTTAATACGTTTTGAGTTATCATGCTCGCAGGCAGAAATATATTCCCAAAATATATAGCTAGAAAATATCTTGAATTTGAATTACCTTCAAAATCTCGTATTTGAATTTTTTTGGTGTTTACAATACTTCCTCTGTACTTCGTAAAGGAAAAAGAGAAAAATTGCTTCAATATTCATTGCATAAAAAAAATGGGAAACTGAAATTTAAAAGCAAATTTTAATAGAATAATAAAAGTAAGGATACAAATTTTCCGAATGCAAATTAAATAAATTTACTAATTTTACTGTACATATTTTGGAAATATAAATTTTTTAAATTGTAACTAATTAGAAACATTGTTAGAATATTGCTCAAAAATTATATTTAATAACACTTCTTTTTAATCAGAAGAAGCTAAATTCCACAAACACTACAATGAAATAAAAGCACGATATCAAATATCTTTGAAAATACTAAAAAAACTCCGGGGCACGTGCCCCTAAATATAAGGAACCCCTTTGAAACTATTTTCTTATTTATGTTATATCGTTGTTCTAATATAAAAAGTTAGAAAATAAATGTTCTTGAAACAGAGGTCGAAAGAATAAACAATATAACTTCTAACTGTAACTGTCCTTTGCTATATAACTTCGCTTCTTTCATAATCCAGCTTGGTCTGTATAATATATTTATTCTAAAATAAAACTTTGAAATGTTTAATCTTTACTAAGCAAATTAAAAGAATAACCGGTTACAGCTAGAATGTTGAATTCTTGTTATAAACCTCCACCAAACTTTGCTGCATAACTCATTCAAGTTCAAATGTGAAACCAATTTAATTGCTCATAAAAAGCTAAAATTTCTCCATTTTTTTCTTCAACGACAGACTTTTTATTTTTTGCTAGCTTCCATAAATTGCTAAATTTTTTCATAAAATTCGATAGCTTATTTTCTCAAGGAAAATCACTAATTAACTTAATGACTCAGCATTTAAAGAATTTATCAAAAAAAAATGTTCAAGCCTTATTGTATCAAATAACTGCGGTCAAATAAATATTTCGTAATGTGGAGAAATCGAGAAATAATTGACTGGCGCCTTAATGCTATCACTGGTATCCAGCAATCTTATGTAAACTTCCTTTCTAACAGATGTAATAAGAAATGTTTGGTGAGATTACATAATATCGGATTTTTTGAAGAAGACAATTATTAGTAGAGATATTTCTATCTCTACTAAACTAAAGAATGATGTGTATGTGAACCAACCCAGTTTTGGAGATATACTTAAGAGAATGGAATTATTCTCCTTGGAACAATTTTTTTTTATTTTTGAAATTTCAAGTAATTAAGAACAAAACCGAATTTTAACGTTTCATCCTCAATTGCTTCCAAAAATATTATTGCAGAATAAAATAATTTAAATCATTTAAAAACTAATATGTTTAAAGATATACATTTGATAGACGTGCTGATTTTTCCTGAATTTGGACAGGTTTTAAGAATATTTTTTGCTTAATTTTTAGTCACAGATAAGTTTCTTGAACCGCTTCCACTTTTCCATCAATATTTAATTTTGTGATGTTTTTCCTCAGTAGTAAACTAAAGAAGGAAGATTATGTTTAATATTTATATATTTAATGTCTCTGCTTATTTTAAAAATGAGCGTGAATGTATAATATTTTTTGAAGCTCTACACTTCATATTGTTTGATCAACGGCTTCTACATTTAGCACCTCCGAACATAGAAATATGCTCTTCGGAGTGATTTTTTTTTCAAAATTTTAATTAGAAATTCAATGGATTAAAAACTATCTATATTTCAATGTATTTCTTTTTATAACTTCCAAAAACAAATTAAAAATTTTAAGTTTTACACCATTTCGAAGCGCAAACCCTCCAACCTTTCGACTTTTTTAATGAAACTAATTTAATCATTGTGCAAAATTTTACTAAACTTAGGTATTTTTAAAAAGTATTTCTTTGTCTAATTCTTTATAATAAACTAGCCACCTTTGGCGACCAGCTGGTTCGCCATGAGTAAAGCGTTCTAAAATTTTCAATTAAATCACGTATTCATTAGCATTGAAGTAATTCCGGGCATTGATTGACCTGAAATTAGTATTTTCTTTAAAATGATGGACGGAAAGTTCTAAAAGTACACCTTTTCCTAATAATAATCTTTAATTTTATAAATCAGTCAGTTTTAACCATCGGTTATGCTTCCAAAATATTAAAAAAAAATCGGTGATGTTGCCAAAATATTAAATATGTTTTTTTTAAAAAAGTGAGAAAGGGAAAAAAAGTATTAAATTAATGATACAGATATTGCAAACGATTACATAAATATGCCATTGAGTCGGGACTTCAATGCATATCCTGTCTAAATTCAATCAGGTTTACCGTAAATAAAGAAGATTTATTGAGTTAATGATATAGATATTGCAAACGATTGTAGAAATCTTTGCTTTGCATTTATTTTTTTAAGAAAATATCACATTTTATATTTCTTTTATTTTATCCAGTCACGTGCTGAAAGTTGCATTTCTGTAGATTTATTTTGCGATGATAATTTTTTTTATTTGAACTTCCGGCATTTTTTTTATTTTATCCAGTCACGTGATAAAAACATGGTTAAAATATTTCTTTAAAAATTCATTAAAAATAGAAGTTAAGATTATAAATTTAAAAAACTGATACCATTAGAAAGCTAATTTTTTTATCTTTAAATTGATATAAAAATCATGTTTGTGCAATAATATTTTCGGAAGTTATAGCGGAAAAACGTCGAAATTTCGCTTACATTTTAATTAATTCAAATTCTAATTAAAAATTCGAAAAAAGGGCTCCGAGGTGCACATTCCGGACCTCCAAGGTATACATGTACCAAATTTGGTAGCTGTAGGTCCAACGGTCTGGCCTGTAGAGCGCCAACACACACACACACACACGCACACACACACACACATTGAGCTTTATTATAAGAATAGATATAGATTACATTGTCGTCCTGAAATTCGACCAGTTTTTCATCGTTTCATCTAATATTCATTTGTGCGATTTTCTTCTTTTGTTGAAAGCCTTAGAAGTATTTTGTTCTATGCTCTATAGTTATAGTGTCTACATAATTTGCACTACAGCCGTACGACGAATACTTATTTCTTAGCTCTCAATAGAGCAACGGGTAGCCCGGAACATGGTCTTCTTGAGAAGATACCATTCCTTGGCCATTGCTCACAATAATCATGCCCAGCAGGTGCATTCCGGTCAAGTCTTTATCCAAAATCGCAGAAAGAAAATCTAGCTTCTCTAAGTCCTATTGCAAGACCTTGTTCAAACTCAGTGAGCTGTTGATAATGGTGTTTTTTGTCTTCTTAAAGGCATTCTTGGCTAACACCAACTCAATGTCAAATTTCAAAGATAAACAACGCTCAGCACGCATTTAAAGAAAACCTGATTCGCAAGTCCTGTGTGCGGTTACTAGCACCAAACTTATGCTCAAAATATGAATTGATGTCATCTTTCAGATGTGTAAACATGCCTACCAAATTTAGTTTATCAGACTGAATTCTTTCTTGGTGTTGGGAATTTTTTTCTGCCAGTGTAGTTGACTTCGTCAAAATTTGTAATGGCAAGTACATAAGTTACAACAAAATAAGGCACTTACAATATCGAAAACTGTTGACTATAGGTGCACCACACATTTTAATTCTGGTATGACGTCATGGAATTGGTCATCAATAGAGAAATTCATATACACAGTGAACAGAATGTTCGTAAGACAACTAATATGACAATGCTTTAACGTCTAATAATTTAATGGGATTATATACAAATGATTTAACTAAATGATATTAAATGTATATATCTAATACCTCCAGCGAACCAATTCGTTTTCTCTAATAAATTTTTACAACATTTTAATTTACATAATTTTTATTAGTACAAAATTTTAATAATACCGTTTGTTTAACCCTTAAGTAAATGTATTAAAAACAGATTTCACTTTTTTCCCTTAAAAGCAATCTCATCCAATTTTCTGTATATTCTACTATCTACAGAGATTATAGTTTTACTTTACCTTCATCAGATAGGGTATTTATATCGTAACTTCGTTATTTAGAGTGACGAATCGGATGTATATTGTAGAGAAATGGTTTTTTTCCTTCATTTTACCTGATATGGAAAGGAAATTTAGATTCTATACTTATTTCCTTGCTATGCAGGTCTATTCTATATTCTCAATTATTCTTTCATTTAGAAAAATATGTATAGCAATATTTGACTATAGCAAATATATATGATTTTGAAATTAAAATTTAGACTGTTTATAGATAAAAGCAACTTTCTAAAAAGAACATTCCTCAATAAATATTTTTAATTGCTATTTTTAGTTGCTAATTTATAATATAATGAGCCACCACTGATCTACCATTTTTATTCATATCTAGCAGCGGTTTTGCAACCACTTGGTTTGCTAGTTTATAGATAAAGGGACCTTTTTAAAAAATCCAGTTTCATAATAAATACTTTTTGAGAAGCTTCTAATTTTTGATGTGGTTATTCGGTACTCACAAAACCTCACATAATTGAATTATACAGTACAATGTACTTGAATACCGCAAGACTTCCATCAAATTATGGGTTACGTGACTTCCAAATTTGAATGCTTAAATATATTTTGCTGGAAAATTTATTAATATAACAAGGAACATAAATATTTAATCAAAAAATTTAGAGCGTATTACTCCTAGTGAATCAGCCATTCACCGAAGACAGCTTGCAAAATAATATTAAAAAATTTACCAATTTATCTGACAATCACAAAATGTACTAAAAAGAGAATTGCCGAGAAAAAATAAAAATTATTACTGCAAATCTATTGCTGATACGAGACATCAAATCTCCAAACTGAACTTTTTCAGAACAGTTTTCGCAGTTTTGATCATCGAATTGATGTTTTTCTTCTGGTCAGATATTTGTCATGAGTGCATATAGATTTTTGCAAATTGAATTCATTCCAAATTCAAATGCAACTAATTATATCTCATTTACACTATTTTTACAATACAAATATTCCCGAAAATAAGAAAAGATTACCGGTAAATGTCCTCGTTTAAAGAGGTAAGAATGAAACCTTATTACACAAAATTAGGGCATGGTTTAAAGTGAACTTGAAGAGAGATTAAAACAATGGTACATGTAAGAACATTTTCCAAAGAGTCATTATTCTTTCAGGAATTTCGTAATCAATTTTCTTTATTTAGATATATGTTCTAAATAATCTAAACAATAAAAGGTTACATACAATTCAAAAAGAAGGTAATGACCACATTGAACAACACTGATTCGATATTATCAGCATTCTATCACTCGTTCCATTTAAAAAAAATGAATTCTGCCAAAGAAATCATTTGTGGCTAATCATAAAGACAAGCATATAATAATAATATTAAAAAATCAATGCAGATATATATACAGATAAAGGAATTTGCAAAAAAAAACGAATTTTTTAATGTATATGAAAATTAATTCAACAACAACGAACACAATACCGTTTATTAAAAATTTTTAATTTAAATAAACAGCTATATTTAGATTAAAAAAAAAATTTTTTTAATATTTATCGTTTGCTCTTACTGACGGCCGTCTTGCTGTCACAATGGTTCGTGTATTTCGATGGTTACTCATATCATTTAGAGTTATTAAATAAGGACAGTTTGATTACAACTTGCTTACTTTCCTGATTTAGTTTTGTTTCATTATATTAGCGTCATATTCTAACCATCTGGTTGATCATCCAGCAATTTCCACGAGCAACTCAAATGTAGCAAAATCTGCTAATCCCGCGATTTCCGTGGGCATGTGTTTTCCTCCATTATTGAGGAACGAACCTGTTTTTTTCCTTCTTAACCATTGAAATAAATTCTATACAGTATTAGACGTTTAGTTAACGTTTTAATCAACAGATGCATTTTTCAATTCACCTATGTATATAATCTTAAAATATGCAAAAAAATAAACAATTTGTGACGCAATTTCGATTTATAAATTGGAGATTCAGGGGTTAAGGCAACATTTGGGCTCTAACATCGTAATTTTGAACCTGGTCAGATGACGATGCTTGCTTTTCTAATTTTCAAGTCAAAAAAATATATTCATAAGAGCGTCCAAATAATAATAATTAAATATAATTTAAATGTTTTATTTGAATCATTGTAATAAGATGCTGGATTGACTGATTTAACTATTTAAATTTCTCCTTTAAATATTACTTTTAAATATATTGTAGAGCACACAAAAAGTGTCATCATAATTCAGGTGAATATAATGTTCAGCTTACACTCGGCCAGTTACAAGACGGCAAGTAGGCAACGCATGCGCAGAAAGAGACTAATTTATTTTTGTCACAATTTCATATGATAAATTTAGGCATTCCATGCTTGTTTTTATATTGTCGTTTTGGCGTTCGTGAATTTCTTTTTTCTTTTTCACTGCATATCGTATTATAATTATGGATATTGAGACAAAGGGGCATGGTAAAATAAAAAAAGTACGCAATACTGAAATTCGGAAAACTATAGAGAAAAAAAACAGCAGATAAAATGAAAAAGAAAACCCTTGAATCAAAAAGAACAAAAAGCAAAATAATAATAACAATCTGAATTAATCTATGACCAGTGATAAATTTATTTTCACCAAAAAAAAAAACCTCTCAAATTCTACAAACGCATGCGCAATAAGAGAAAAATACGTCGGGACAAGCAGCATCTTTCGAACAGTATTTTTCATCGTTTCTACGCTTGCGCTGCCTACTGACCATCTTATAATTGGCCGAGTGTAAACCCACTTTATCTCCTTTAAGTAAAAAATTTAACGGTTTTATTGTGTAATATGCTGAAAAGCATTTTGGAAAATTTATTAAAATAAAATAAGGAAATAAAATTGAAGTGATTGTTAACATTTTTAATTTAAAAGGAAATTAAAGGTTGCAGATTTGTCAAAATTTCTTTAATGAATTTTCAATAATTGAAATATTATGTCTACGCCTTCAAAAAAATATTCTAACAATATATATTTAACTGTGTTTTAATTGATTGAAATTTCAAATGGAAGAATATTCATATTAAATTAAAACTCGTACTTCAAAATTTTTAAATACAAAAAAATTAGGGGAAATAAGAATAATTTATTGGAATTTTTATGCATAAATTCTTTTGAAATTATAAAATTAAACTATTCAGGTTTTTTCATTTAAATATATGTCATACATATTAAAATTCCGCTGCATTCTTTAAAAAAAATAAGAGCCTCATATACCTACCGAGAATTTTATGCAAGTTTCAGAACCGACTAGATTTTTAAATACATTGCATAATAAAAGATTGCACATGATATTGTATTTAGATGGTATGTTAAATATGCGCACTTGTACGTCATGTGTTTTATGTGACATAATTCTTTGACCTTGAAACTAAAGATTTAACTTTCAGAGAAGTACTTTTTTTTCTTTCTCCCACGTGCTTCTGATTCAATACCGAAAACTTTGTTGCTTAGCAACACGAATGGACGACGTTCTTTGGGACTCACTCACAGGAGAGTCTTGAAACACAACATTTCCTTTCTCATAAAAATTATTTTTTAAGAATTTGTTCACTTTTTTTGCAATAGTTACAGGCTGAATTCTACACTCGCAAAATGTAACAGATTTTGGAATGTTTTCATTTATAAACTGCATAATGTAATAAAATGTTTCAAAATTACACCATAAAAACAGTCAAGTAGAGAAAAGAGAAAAACTTTCCATTTCTTGATATTTATGTATTATATATTTTTCGATTTTTCAGCGAAAAAAACCTTTAATAAAAAAATGAAATATACGATTGCCAATTTCAAGTTTTCATGTGAGAACATTATAATTTTTCAAGACTATATCTATCTATCTATCTATCTATATATATATATATATATATATATATATATATATATAAAGTAAGCTAAGCAAAAAGGGAACACAACCGAATCAAAACCAAAACAAATAGAAAAAGAATCCGGTCTAAAAACTTCGTCAAGGGCCACTTTCAAGAAGGGATTGAAAATAAGTATACAATTAATATAATAAGTATTCAAATAATATAATAAGTATTCAATTCAAAATAATAAAATTGTTGATGGGTTTTGATTGTTTTAATAACTTTATGATTATATATGTGTGTGTGTGTGTGTGTGTGTGTGTGTGTGTGTGTGTGTGTGTGTGTGTGTGTGTGTGTGTGTGTGTGTGTGTGTGATAATTTCTGGCAAACAAATTTTAGAGCTCGACCGATTTTGAGATGCAAAAAAAGGGGAAAAAGCCATCATTCTTCTAAATATCAACGCATGCGTAATCTGATAATCTCGTGATTGTTTCAAACCGGTTTAAACTGGTTAATAAGTTCAACTAATGAAAAATAATTCGTAGAGAGTATGCAAGAAAGTTTTGGGTAGACAAGTCTCGCCGACTTTATTCCAATGGGGAAAATTTTTCATTATGTCATATTATTTCATTTCAGTATAAAATTAAGCCAGAAAGCATGCGAGAAAGTTTTGGAGGGACCATCCAACTGGTTTTATCTCGAGAAAAACATATGTCATTATATCATACTAGTTTTTCTATAAAATGCCTTGAAATTTCGTAATACTTCATTTTAATGTAACAACATTAAGCCATTAATATAATTTTTTTATTATTAGGATTTGGATTGAGATCTCCAAACAGTGCTACAGTTCAGTTAAAGTGTCAAATGTCAGCTGTTTCTGGTGAAAATAATCAAGTTATTTCTATAACTATTAAAAAAAAGTTATATTTATTAAGAATCAAATATTATAGCATTGTTACATTTATGAAATATAATCCAAGATATATTAATTTCATGTAAAATATTTTTTAATCCTATAAGCTAGATATAAAATTCGATAATTATTTTCGCGGTTCATTTAAATATTTAACAAAATGAGCTGCAATGCAATTACAGAATGACAGATTTTTATATTTAAAACAATAATTATTCTCAAATATTTTTTAATATTATTTCTTGGTTGATGTCATTAAAATAAAGCAGCACAGAAAAGATATTAACTGATTTTAATAAATCTCATATTACAACAAGCAGTAGAATAAAAAAAATTATGTATATCCTACATAAAGAAAAAGACATCAACTAATGCAAAAAAGTGCAAAAGAGCATCTTTTAAAAGTAATAAACTAAAGAGCATTAAAAATTGATGAAAAGAAACAATACATTTCCAAAAGAAATTTAATTGCTTTCCATCCATGTAATTCGAACTTGTTTGTTCCATTTGGAAATGATGAAATACCAACAATTAAAAGAAGTGTGGATATTTGAAACTTCACTCCGATATATTATTGCTCTTTAATGACTTGAAACTGATTTAACTCCCAATTTGGTCTCCTCTGGATGTGGATCAAACTTAAAGCATGGCCAACGTTGTAATCTCCCCCTCTTCTTCTATTTGTAAGAATTTGTTTTTGATTTGTTTTTCTTAATTTTGCTCTTTAGGCGTTCTTCATTGTTGGTGGTCTTGCTTATATTTGCTTCGATGGAGCCTTAATTGCTTTTGTTTGAAGCAACAAATTCAAAGAAAATACGTTGATAATCTTCTAAATTGCTTTTAAATATGGCAGTTGCTTTAAAATTTTGGGTTAGATAGGGATAGCTTTTTTAAGAATTCATAAATAATATGAGTGGTGGCTTAGATTTGTGTTCATCTTTACTTATAATAAAGCTCAATGTGTGTGTGTATGTGTGTGTGTGTGTTGGCGCTCTACAGACCAGACCGTTGGACCTACAGCTACCAAATTTGGTACATGTATACCTTGGAGCTTGGGAATGTGCACCTCGGAGCCCTTTTTTCGAACTTTTAATTAGAATTTGAATTAATTAAAATTCAAGCGAAATTTCGACGATTTTCCGCTATAACTTCCGAAACTATTATCGCACAAACATGATTTTTACATCAATTTAAAGATTAAAAAATTAGCTTTCTAATGGCATCTTTGTTTTAATGTATAACTTAAGCTTCTATTTTTAACGAATTTTTTAATATTTTAACCATGTTTTACAACAATATATTTCGGACAAAACAATAAAATTTAATCTGCACGAGCACGTCAAGGGGGGGAAATTAGGTTTTATCAGCATGTTGCCATCCTATTGACGGAAGTTCAAACTAAAAAAAAAACAACTATCATTACAAATTAAATCTAAGGAAATGCAACTTTTAGCACGTGACTGGATAAAATAAAAGAAATATAATATGTGACATTTTCTAAAATAAATAATGAACGAGCAAAGGGAAAAAATAGCTTTTATTAAACTGTTGAAATCATACTGACAGAAATTCAAATTAAAAAATAAATTAACTATGACTGCAAATTAAATCGAAAAAAAAAATGTAACATTCACCACGTGATTGGATGAAATTAAATAAATATTAAATGTTATGTTTTCTAAAAAAGAAATACAAGACAAAGGTTTCTATGATCGTTTGCAACATCTATATCATTAATTTAGTAAATCAGTGTTACGTGACTTTCGAAGTTTAAGTATATCTGGCAGAGAAATTATAAAGAGAGCAAGGCACATATGTATTTAATTGAAAATCTTAGACCCCATTACTCTTGGCGAACCAGCTGGTCGCCAAAGGCGTCTAGTATCAAATAATAGAAAGGTAACCCTTTAGGATGTTGAATTTAAATCTTCGTCTAACTTTAAAGCCAGTTGTCAATTTTCAAAGAAAATTTGTTTTTTAAATTATAAAATAACTTTCGAGTTAGAGGTTTTTTAATACCGATAAATTAAAATAATATAATCTAAATATGTCTCTCTTCCATGCTATTTCTATTTTAAATTCAGTATCTAGAAATCAAAACTTCACTTAATTGTTTTTTTATCATGTGCACATGATGCTGCTTTGAAGTTTTTGGGGCTTCAAAATGCTTAGACAACAAATTGGGGGAAAATCCTATTTTAGCCCATCTCTGGCGACTTTTTCAAAATCGCGCCAAATCGAAAGTATTTGAATTAAAAGATTAAAAAAAAAGAATTCTTACCTTTCGCCAAAAACTTCTTATTATTCGCCAAAGGCGGGCAAAAATAAGATCGACCCCAAATTGGAGATTTATCGCTTTTGAGGCATTCATTTTTCTCTTTTTGGGTTTTTACAAAATATTGCAAAAGTTTCTCACATTTAGCGATTTATCTCCAACTAAAATCACAACTTGATTCCCACTTTATTCATTCTCTAAATTCAAGCCATCAATAGGTTTAAACTAGTTTGACACAATCAAGTTACTACCTGATTACGTATACGTCGATATTATAAATATATGATTTTGTGTATGTTGGTGCTCTACAAGTTGGACCTACGGCTACCAAATTTGAATTAATTAAAGATTACAGAATTTGATTTAATTAAAAATTAAACAAAATTTCGACGTATTTATGCCATAACTTTCGAAAATATTATAGTACAAAATTGAATTTTGTATCACATTAAATATTAAAAATATATATCTTTTTAGAGATACTAATATTTTAATCAACAAATTTAATGGTAAATTCCTATTTTAGCCCACCTCTGGCGACTGTTTCAAAATCTCGCCAATTTTTCAAAATCTTGCCAATTTTTTAAAATCTTGCCAAATTGAAAGTATTTGAATTAAAAGGTTAAAAAAAAAGTATTCTTACCTTTCGCCAAAAAATTCTTATTATTGGCCAACGGTGGGCTAAAATAAGATCGACCCAATTTAATTTCTATTTTTAAGAAATGTTTTAAAAATAATTTAATCATATTTTACCACAATAAAAAAAACTTAGGCTACACACTCGAGTTACGAGTGAAAGGTAAAAAAATTATCTTTTATCAACATGTTGCCATCAAATTGACAGAAACATTAATCTAAAAAAATTAAGCCTATTATTGCAAATTAAACATATGAAAATGTAATTTTCAGCACGTGTCTGCATGAAATATGATTTTCCTAAAAATAAAATGTAAATATCAATTTTTATGACTTTTATAGCATTACTAAGTAAATAAATGAACTTTATTTCAAACAAATATGTTTAATATATATCTTTTCAATTCAAGACCCAACGTCTAATTTATAAACCTTTAATAATAGAAATGCATCTATAAAAAGGGTCTAAATAAAGCTAATAATTACATATCTGTAACATGAATCTAAAAATGTTTTAAGAAATGAAGAAAGTTTAGCTTTTACATTGATCCTCTGCTTTGCAAATTACATTTAACGTTATTTTTCAAGCACTAATATTTTTTTTAAAAAAGCGATATAAACTTCAATTAACTGTCAGTGTTTAAAACTGACTGATTCATGAAAATTTGAATATCACTATTCAATAAAAAATAGGAATCTGAGAAAATTTATTTGAGTAATTCTTCAGACATTATATAAATTATGAAAATTATTCTGTCGTACACATAAGACTCAAATGCTGATGAACTCTGGGTAAAATCCTATTTTAGTCCTCCTCTGGCGACTTTTTCAAAATCTCGCCAATTTTTCAAAATCTTGCCAAATTGAAAGTATTTGAAGTATTCTCTTCAGATGTTGTCAGGGTTGCCAATTTGGAATCATTATCGCTGATTATTTGGCGAGATTTTGAAAAAGTCGCCAAAGGTGGGCTAAGATCGACCCGAACTCTGTTTCAATATTGCCATTAAAAAAATATGAATAATTTCATTAAAAATGATTTTATATTAAGTGTAGATTAATAATCTCTGCTTTAATTTAATGCTGAAATTTTGAGGGAGATGACAGATAATTAAAGAAACATATATTACATTACGGGCTTTATATGACTTTACAATTATATGACTATCAAAATTCGAACTTTAAAAATATTTTGATGAACTAAATATTAAAAGACAAGTTACATAAAGTTAATTGGCTGTGACGTCATATGAAATATTTAATTAGCAAAGACGTTACATAAAGTGTTTAGCTGATCATTTCAAAGAGTATTAAGATTGGCGAACCTACAGGACGCCAAAGGGGGCTAGTTTACAACAAAATCCAAATTAAAAATAAAACAATGGAATTAAAATTAAATTAAATAGAAAAAGAATCCGGTCTGAAGACTTTTTCAAACATCACCCACAGCCAGGGATTCAAAATAAAGGAATTTTTTCTATGAGGAATCAGACATTGTCCAACAGTACTGACCCCTTGTAACCCGAAAATCCCCGAAAATTAAAGCCAAAGATGCACACCGTTTTTACAGAAAATTCCGGATTCTTTTTCTATTTGGTTTAATTTTTATTCCATTGTTTTCCTTTTAACTTGACTTTTACTGCTAATTTATTTAGATTCTTCTGTATCTTAGTACTATTTGCATTGGGGCTCACTAAATACGAATATAGATTTTTTAATTTTTTAATAATTTTTAACTTTGTTCGAATCCGAAATAATTTTTAGTTTTGATTCCAATTTTTAGTTTCGTTTCAGTAATAAATTTCGTTTCGTTTTTTAAATTATTTAATTTGGGTTTATTTCTTAAATAGATTTTGTTTCATTATGCTTTTATTTTTGTTTGCATTTTGTAGTTTCATACTGGAATAATTTTTAATTTTGATTTTGGCATAGTTTAGTTTCGTTACCAAAATTGCTTTCATTTCCGAAATAATTTAATTTTTGATGATTTCTTAATTTAGACCGGTTTAAACTGGCTAATGACTTAAATTTAATAAGACAAATCATTACTTAAAAATAATAATGTTGACTTACATGACTTGAAATTTGCGATTGTAGATTTATTTATTCATTGTAAAATCGTATCTTTTCGGAGAAAATAATTAGATACGAATCAGATATTGACTATATAGGAATATTTTTTTCAATCTTACTTACTTATGAACATTAAAACATACATAAGAATAAAAAAAAATCTAACCATTTACTTTACTTTTCAATAAAAAGATCGTAAATTACTTAATCACTTAACTGAGCATGTTATTCGAAACAATCTACTATATTAAGGTATTTATTTTGCAGATGGCTCTATTTGGTATTATCAGCATGACAAAAGATGGGAAAATACTCAAATAATTATAATTTCTTTTAAAAAAAATTGTTTCCCTTCATGTGTGCTTTATTTTGCTTTATTTTCCAGGAAAGACACCTATATTGATAAATTTTAACCACCAGTTTATAGATTGATATTCGGAACTGACATATCCATACTTTAATTGAAGGATTTCCTGGAATGGATTATCCCATTCCAGGTGGTGGGACATACCACAGTGGCATGTTGGTAACATCTTGGCACCGGGAGCAGACTGTACCCTATTCACGAATAAATTTTGCTGAAACAGCTCTATACTAGTGGATCTGGCATGCTCTAAATCCAGTGAGGCCAAATGTCCTCCCGCTGGTGTAGTGAGGGAGGGAGTTAGGAGAGAAGAGTGTCAGTCTCAGGTCATCTTTACCACCTGACCCTTGTCCGAAATTGAGAGATCAAACCAAATCCAGAATACGGTTACGTCATTGCTGAAAGTACCATTTTCCAAAAATAAATAATCTCATAGAGTTACGTTCCTTAAAGGGAGATATATGATGTAGAAGATAACCAACAATGAGTCAGTCCTTCGGTAAAACAAATAACACACACGACGTTTATTTACATGATGACAGGACAGTACAAAGACGACAACTATTCACAGCACAAAGACGGCAATTATTTACAGCCGAGACAAACACACAACGACAAGTAGTGACAAAGTTCACAGCACACAAAACGATCTGACAGGATTCAGCAGGAGAAGATATCCTCTGAGATTTGCTCTACGTTCTCTTCAGGAGGCTGAAACACCTTCCATTGTCCCTTAATTAGCTGCATAAACACCACAGAACTTGCTACAGTACTCGACACTGCTTCCTCAACAGACAACAAGGCACACAGCCTAGTTCAGCTCTTGCTTGACTCCATCGCTGTTTCGATTCCTACAGGAAGACTCGTTATTTATCGTTGATTCCGACTACTCATGCTGACAGCTCGAGACTGCCGTCTTTTTATAGTTCCTAGGAAGCGGGGCAAGAAACTTCTAGACCAATTAGACGTATCTAGGTTCTTAATGGGTGGATCGACAAAATTCACGAAGTTTCTAGTATTATCTATTTTGTCGCCAAAGTCGCCAAATGGTTACCAGGCTCTTGAATCACTAATGCATCGTCTAGCAGCGTCCAATGCAAAGTACAGTAAATCATTTTTTCCAGTGATATAACCAACTATGCTGGGAAGCAGCATCACAGATTCGTTAAAATATGATGTTTTTATAATTTTATGCTTCACCCGCTCAGTGGCAAATAACAATGCTCCTGAATACTAATACACTTAACTACTGATACTCTCTTTTTTTCCCTCAGTAAATCCTAACTTCTATTCCTTCTAAACCATGTTTAGATTCGAAATGCGATCATCAGTCAATTTTAAATTCTTCTGACATGGTTACTCACTTATGCCTCATTTTTTAATGCAAAACGTACTTTCTTCTAGCATATTAATACAATTACTTTAAAATTAAGCTTTAAAATTTTTGATTTCTTAGGTGTGAAACTATTGATTTTCTCGCCGGCATCCTGGTATAGGGGAAGCGTGTCTTTCCGTGATTTGGGCGTCCCGGTTCAGGCATGGTTCCTCCTCGGTAATCTATCTGTGAGTAGTGTGAATGTGGCTTCTGTCAAAAGGGATTTTGCCTGCGAATGTGATGCATGAAGTAGCTAAGCCGTACTCTTGATCCTAGTTGGGGAGACTGGAAATACAAGGGGTGCTAATTTAGGCTTCGGGCTGCGGGATTGTAAAGTGCCCTAAGTAACAACTGATTTTCGCAAGAGAACAGCTTTAAGGTATCTGCCTACGTTTAAAAGGCAGTTTTGACTCAAAATTTGTATTTTTTGTTGTTATTTTATTTTAAAACCCATTTATTTCAGTTTCCAAATTTGTGTTTGCTTTAATTTTACGATAAATATGAGATTTTTTTTATAAACTATTGTATCCGAAAATGAAACCGAAAGTAACATCAAGTTGAATGTTTTCGAGTATTTATCAAACACACGCTCTCTGAATTATGATTTATTTTATAATACATTCCGTCAGCAAGGAACACATGTTAGAATGCGTTTTGTGTGATTTTTATGTAAAATTACAATTTGCAATTACATCTGCTTTTGAACATTGTTCATGTCTAACAAAGCATTTTTAGCACAAGGCAGTTGAAAACTTTAAGTGAACTTGGATTTTTTTAAATTTCATTTATAAGACATGATATTCTAAAACCTTATTAATATACAGTGAAACCTCGTTACAGCAATATTTTAGGGACCAAATAAATATATTGTTGTAGAGAGGCATATTGTTATATCGAGGACCCACATATTTTGAGCATTTAATAAGAGTTTTTATTATTATTAGTTTAAGGTGCATAACATACTACTTTTAAGTCTACATTTAGAAGAAATTAATTTGTAAAATACTAATAATAGTGGTTTAAATACTAAAACAAATAAATAAGATAAGATAAATTCAGAAAATAAGCACAGAAATATTCACATACCTGAAAACACTTTTTATTGAAAATAATCCAATATTTTTGTTTGTTTATTCATTTTTTTAACTGTTAAGTTCACCAATACTGTATGCATTGAGTCTAGTGCACGAAAATGTTCTTCATTTGTCGACGGAAGGCTTGAAAAAAATGTTCGTAGAGAATTCACGGATTTATGAGCTTCCTGGGATGACAATAAGGACTGCGATGGACCTGTATTATCGTCATCATCAATATCATCATCATCTTCATCATTGTTTCCTATCTCATCAGTAATTTCAGAGAGAATATCTTCATCAGTAACTGCTGCGAAAACCGTAAGATCATCATCTGCTGTTAAATAGTCTTCTATACTAATTCCAAACTTTTTACCGCTTGTTTCCTCAAGTTGGGATACGGATTTTTTGATGTGCAAAACACATTCTTGATCATCTGAGAGATCATTGTCTATGGAATTTTCATCATTATCAGATTTCTTATCTTCCATAACACAAAGACCGGCCTTTTTACAGCAATTCCGAATGGTTTTTTCTGTTACTTCTCACCAACTTCCAGCAATATTGTGACACGCTTCCTTGACATTTACAGCTTTGAAAGGGTCTTCTACTTTATTTTCAAAGTTTACAAGTATGGAGTCCACCAACCGTTTTCTGTAATATCCTTTGAAGCATTTAATTATGTCCATATCAAGTGGCTGTAAAATTGAAGTGCAATTGGCAGGGAAAAAAGCTATTTCGATATTTTGTAGCTTTGGAAATGACGTGTGAGCACCGCAGTTATCTATCAACAAAACGATTTTTTTCTTTCTCTTCTTCATTTCATTGTCTAACTTCTGTAACCATTCGGAAAAAAGTTTAGACGTCATCCAAGCCTTCTTATTTGCTTTATACTCCACGGGAAGACTTTTCACGTTCTTAAAGCACCTTGGCTTCAATGATTTACCAATGACGAGAGGTAGTATTCTATGCGTTCCTGTGCTATTTGTACACAGAAGAACAGTCAGTCTCTGCTTTGATTTCTTCCCTCCATAACACTTTTCACCCTTGAATGCCAATGTTCGATCGGGTAGGAGTTGGAAAAACAGCCCAGCTTCATCTGCATTATAAATGTCTTCTGGAGCATACTTTTCTAAGATTTATTTCCTCTTGTTTTGCCACCATTCATTTGCGTCGTTTATCGGGGCTGACTTTTTCTCTCCGTGAACTTCTTGGAAAGTTATTCCATGACGATCTCGAAAACGCATTAACCAACCATTGCTAGCTTTGAAAGTTTCGTTCCCTGGCATTGCTGCAAATTTCCGTGCTTTAGCACATAATAAAGGTCCATTTATTGGGACATTTGTTGCTCTCATCTCTTGAAACCATTTTAAAACAGCAGCATCAATGTTTTCTTTTGTCGCAACTTTCAGTCGTTTTCGATCTGGGTTCATTTCATTTGAATTCAGCATCTTCGATTTGCTTTCTCTTCTTTAGGAACGTTGCAACTGTAGATTGCGATAATCCATGTTTCTTAGCCGCATCAATCTGCTTCATTCCCTCATCAATATCATTGATAACTTTCAGTTTATCTCGAAAAGATAGTTGTTTTCGCCCAGCCTTCTAAAGGCCTTATCACACGGCAAAATATTTTCGGCGCTTTCCCTCAGCAAATGACAAGGAAAGTGACGTCACTTGTGTGACATCACTTCAAAGTTTCACATGATTTGTTGAATTTCGTTCGCGGACAATATTTTCGATGACATTTTCGAACTTTTTCGAATAAGTTGTCGATTATGAAACTTGCTTGACCGGTTTTTGAGGGTAGAAACGGAAAAGGGCTGGCGACATTTCACCGTGTGATAAGGCCTTTAGGGAACAATATCGCTTGAAAGAAAGAAAAGTTTAAACCAAATGCTTCGCCTAGAGCTCAAAATCGTTAAAGACTATAAAACAACCTTTGAACTCCCTTTTCAGTACGCCACTTAACAACACCCCGCCTCCATCTCCCTCTGTTCCTCTAACAAAGGGCACTTGTTCTGTGACAAAGTGACCAAACAGGTCTAGATGTCCTTAAACCTTATCAGAATTCCAAAGCTTACTGGGAAATGAGACTAGGCATACATTTACACTTCACCCCCCCCCCTCACCCACTCCAATTCCCAAAAGGGTGGCCTCCATCTGTTTTGAAATCTGAACAACGGCTATTTATTCAGGGATCAGTTGAATATCCACAATGAGTCTTAATAGATGGAAAAAATAACAAAAGAAAACGAAAAAAAAAGCGTTTGAAAATCAAAATATTACTATAAAGGGAGAAAATAATACTGAAATTTAGATTGAAAAAATCTTTTTACAGAGGTTTATTGTTCTAGAGAATATCGCAATATTGAGGGGAGATTAACATAAGTTTATATGCAAAATCGCCGGGACCACAAAACATTATTGTAGTAGAGGGAGTTATTGTTGTATCGGGTATCGTTGTAGCGAGAGTTTACTGTATTACCTTTCCCATATATGTTGTCTTATACTTTATAAAGGCAATGAACTAGGGATGTAACTTTGAACTGAATGATTTTTGTTTCAGATCTGCCAAATGTAATTTTGAACAAAGAGTTTTGTGAAATTTTCCGATACGGAAATACTCGATAAACTACAACTTTTTGAAAATGCACAATTTTGTTAGATTCTAATTCATTCCCATCACTATAGCTGTAAATATGTTGTATGTTGTTTTTGTTAATAATGGCACTTGCCATTGACAAACCACTGACTAAAGAGTCATTGCTATTTCATACGAATTTCGCTACATCACTTGTTTTTTTCAATAGCACCATCTAGGGCCAAGAGTAAGAGTTAGCTACTCACACGTTACAACCCATTTTAAGGGGCGGACTTCATTCGTATATTTCATTCCGTCATCCACAGATAATAATTTAGACCAGGAACACATACTGGTCCCCTCTAAACCAGTACCTCCCCATGGTATTACTCTCGACAAGGAGGACTTAGTGACCACGACAGATTTATGTGTGCCAGCCACAACCGCACACGAAGGTCTTCGGCCGACGGGAACTCACATCTCAAAGGATGTTAATCCTACACCCTACCAATCAGGCTACCAAAATATTGTAAATATGTAAATATTGTATGTAGGCAACAGGAGTTTTTGTACAGTGTTTTGATTTTTGTTACAATTTCCGTTATTATTTACCTAAATTGTCACATTTTACAGAATCTCTATTGATACAGAATGATCCTGATCAATATTTTCCGTTATTTGTAATCGCATTACTCCAGAAAATGAAAATTAAATATCTCATTAGAGGGATTTTTCAAAAATTAGTCTCCTCAGGTAGACAAATTCCTCTAAACGTTTTGCAGTATTGCATTATCTTCTTTTTGTGTTGTTGTGACATATGGCACTTTACAAGCCCACTGACAGTTATATCTCAATAATTTAAGTCGGGTGAGCTTATGTTTTAGTTTCAATAGCGCCAAGAGTACGACTTAGCTACTTCCTGCGTCACATTGGCTTGCATAACCCATTTTACAGGGGGAACATTCACACATGTGACAGATAGAACACAAAAGAACATTCATTCGAGAACAGGGCCGCCTAGCTCACCTTGAAATTTAGTTTAGTTTGGTTTAGTAAAGTTTAGTTTAGTTATTTTAACGCCCCGTTGTAAGGCGCAACAGGAAGACATATTAACTCTATACCAGACCGATTGACCTGCTATATTATAGCTTAATATGGGATTTATTCAGCAAAAATCACTGTAGAGTTCTTGGCAAAATGCAGATTATTCATTTTATTAACATAAAATTTTCAACATTTAATGTGCTGATTACGTTAAGTAACCAATTTCTTTGTCTTGATGACTGATTTATCCTTAAACAATTAATATGGAAAACGTTAAAAAATCTCTTTATTTGACACTACAAAAAAACTTGAATTCCATAGAATCAGTTTAAAAAAATTAACAAATTTACATTTTACAAATAAAACGTGAACATCTTACATTTGGGTTAATAATTACTAAATATACACAATTGAATGTTTTGATGGAAGAGAACGACTTTGTCCATGCATCCTTACATTTAAAAACATCGTTACGGGTTCTGTCTCAAATTCAATAAAACTTTTATTAAATTTACTAGAAGTTGTTGCACTGAAAGACAATTGATATCATTAAAATAATAATTTAAGGTATCACAAAAAATATTTTTGTAAGATAATTGTTTTGGAAGATATGACGCCAATTTTCGGAAGCAAGTTTTAATGATTACTGAAAAGCTAAAGGTGAAATTTTCTATTTGGAGCCTATTATTGTGTGAAAACGTGATATCGTTTTGGTTTCGGTTTTGGATTTTTGAAGCCTGAAAATGCGTAGGCAGAAAATAAAGTGCATGGTTCGTAAGAAGTTGCCGACCAAAAAAGCGCAAAGAAAATGGTAATTAAGGCTAAACAGTGAAGAGAAGCATGGAAAGGTGTATTATATATAGTAATAATAATACAGTAAACTCTCGCTACAACGATACCCGATACAACAATAACTCCCTCAACTACAATAATGTTTTGTGGTCCCAGTGATTTTGCATATAAACTAATGATAATCTCCCCTCAATATTGCGATATTCTCTAGAACAATAACCCTCTGTAAAACGATTTTTTCAATCTAAATTTCAGTATTATTTTCTCCCTTTATAATAATATTTTGATTTTCAAATGCTTTTTTTTTTTCGTTTTCTTTTGTTATTTTTTCCGTCTATTAAGACTCATTGTGGATATTGTGGAAGTTGGTAGGAAGTAACAGAAAAAACCATTCGGAATTGCTGGAAAAAGGCTGGTCTTTGTGTTATGGAAGATAAGAAATCTGATAATGATGAAAATTCCATAGACAATGATCTCTCAGATGATCAAGAATGTGTTTTTCACATCAAAAAATCCGTATCCCAACTTGAAGAAACAACCGGTAAAAAGTTTGCAATTAGTATAGAAGACTATTTAACAGCAGATGATGATCTTATGGTTTTAGCAGGAGTTACTGATGAAGATATTATCTCTGAAATTATTGATGAGATAGGAAACAATGATGAAGATGATGATGATATTGATGATGATGATGATAATACAGGTCCATCGCAGTCCTTATTGTCACCCCAGGAAGCTCTTCAATCTGTGAATTCTCTACGGACATTTTTTTCAATCCTTCCGTCGACAAATGAAGAACATTTTTGTGCACTAGACTCAATGCATACAGTATTGGTGAACTTAACAGTAAAAAAATGAATAAACAAACAAAAATATTGGATTATTTTCAATAAAAAGTGTTTTCAGGTATGTGAATATTTCTGCGCTTATTTTCAGAATTTATCTTATTTATTTATTTTTTTAGTATTTAAACCCCTATTATTAGTTTTCTACAAATTAATTTCTTCTAAATATAGACTTAAAAGTAGTATGTTATGCACCTTAAACTAATAATAATAATAAACTCTTACTAAATGCTCAAAATATGTGGGCCCTCGATATAACAATATGCCTCTCTACAACAATATATTTATTTGGTCCCTAAAATACTGTTGTAACGAGGTTTCACTGTAATAATAATTTTTTTAATTTTCATTTCCAGTTTTCCTGATTCACAAAAAACGTTTTGGAACTCAAAGGAATTTGAATTGTGAAAAAAATCGTTATCCTAAAAGCTGACAATTACGAAATACAGGAATCACATGATTATTATCTAAAACCTATATAAAATCAATTTTCGCAAAATAAAAGTTTCTGAATTATATAAAATGCCTTCGGGCTCAAACGGATTTGAGATTTAAAAACTAAGAAAGAAAGAAAAGAAAAGAAACTTATCGTTTTCTAAATATCAACGCATGTATAATCTGATAGTCACGTTATTGTTTCAAAACAGGTTTAAACGCTGAAGAAATTCTAGCCTCGAAAAAAAATTTCATAATTTGATTCCTTTTGAAATGGCCAAAAACCATCGCTTTCCTAAATGTTGGTAATTGCGAAATATATGTCACGAGTGAGCTCGATGTTTTTCTGATGGACTGATATTTGGTTGTTTGTCTGGACATGCGAATTAAAAAAATTTATGTTCTCAAGTGATGATTTTAACACATTCTCTGCCACTGACGCTACAGTGCGTTACAAATAATACGTAATTGCACCAAACCATCTGTGTTATTAGATGATATCTTCTCTGCTACAGTTAAAAGATAACAAAGAAGGGTTCACCTAATTTGATAGATGGTTCTGACATCAGGCGTGAGTAGTGGCAGTGAACAAGTTAACATATTCGCTGCCACTGACGCTCCAGTGCGTTACAAATAATACGTATTTGTACCTAACCATCTGTGTTATTAGATGACACCTTCTCTGCTACAGTTAAAAGA
>JAPMOQ010027631.1:523044-557522 GCA_026543055.1 Argiope trifasciata | reverse complement strand
CAAACCATCTGTGTTATTAGATGACACCTTCTCTGCTACAGTTAAAAAATAGCAATGAAGGGGTCATCTAATTAAATAAATGTTCCAGATATCAGACGTGGGTAGTGGCAGTGAACGTGTTAAATTTCTATAGGAGATTTGCACTTTTTTAATGGGGTCAATTCATAGTCACGTGTCACGTACTAAGCAAAAAGTTTCGGTTCAATTTTCAAGTGTTGTGTGCGTGTCGGGAAGTCAGCCAATAATATTGATCTGATACATTAATACTGAAGTTAAATATTACGCTAGCCAAATAATTATATAAATGTTTTGATTTTTTTAAATTAATATTTTGAATTATTTTCTGCAAATTTTCGTAGTAATGTAATTTTACTTCTTATATTAAATTTTAATTAATATTTTCAATTTAATTATTGTTTTGCATAATTAATTAATATAGCTTTTAATTAGTTTGATACCTTTTTATTCTTTCCTTTCCCAGACTTTTTTTTTGGGGGGGGGGGTTCAAAAGATACATTTTGGCAAATGGTTATGGCAGTGTTTTTGAAAAATTACATATATCCTTTTATAAATATTATTAAACTACTATTGAATGTTGTATTTTATGAATATAGTTTCTTTTAAATAAAATAACATTTTTAAGCTTACTAATAAAATTATTACATTTTTTTTTATTTAAATAAATTTATTAATGTTGAGACTTTGAAGTTTTTAATTTGCTCATAGGAAAGAACATTAAACTCAAATTTATATATATTGAATAAATCATGACTACAGTTTCAAATTATGCAATATAAAATATATAGATACTTCTTTTAAATCTATGAAACTTAAAATTGAGTCATTTCATTATGCTTTGTAGAGATCCTTAAACAACAAGCAAGCAAAATAATTAATATTTGCATGATAATTTTTATTTACACATTACAAAAAATATAAATAAAATACATATGAATAATTATTCAAAAAAATATTATCAAAATTGTTTTTTCAATGTAATTAATTGCCAATTTAAAATAACTCAAAAATTATTTATTACACCAGACATTTAGAAAGAATCTAAACATAGCATGGCAAGAATGTCAAAGTAAATGATGAATTCAATTTTATTCAACTGAAACATTCTAGATACCAAACAGTTTTTAATCACCAATAAAAACATGATGTTGAGAAATACGCTTTAAAGTAGAACGTTTCTGAAATGCTAAAGCTACATTGAATGAATATCATAAAATAAAACAAAAACATACAAGCCAGCAAATTTAATAAACACAAGTAAGGCATGATAAATATATACACATATAGAAATTAAATAGATATAATTAGAAATAGATATTAATTAAATCTATACTTATAACAAAGCTCAATGTGTGTGTGTGTGTGTGTGTGTTGGCGCTCTACAGGTCAGACCGTTGGACCTACAGCTTCCAAATTTGGTACATGTATACCCTGGAGGTTGGGAATGTGCACCTCGGAGCCCCTTTTTTGAATTTTTAATTAGAATTTGAATTAATTAAAATTTAAGCAAAATTTCGACGTTTTTCAGCTATAACTTCCGAAAATATTATTGCACAAACATGATTTTTACATCCATTTAAAGATTAAAAAATTAGCTTTCTAACGGTACCAGATTTTTTAATTTATAACGTAAGCTTCTATTTTTAACGAATTTTTAAAGAAATATTTTAACCATGTTTTTAGCAAGTGACTAGATAAAATAAAAGAATGCCGGAAGTTCAAATAAAAAAAACTACCATCGCAAAATAAATCTAAAGAAATGCAACTTTTAACACGTGACTGGATAAAATAAAAGAAATATAAAATGTGATATTTTCGAAAAAAATAAAGGCAACGCAAAGGTTTCTATAATCTTTCGCAATATTTAAATCATTTTATTTAACAAATCTTCTTTATTTATGGTAAACCTGATTGAATTTAGACAGGATATGCATTGAAATCCCGACTTAATGGCATATTTCTATAATTGTTTACAATATCTGTATCATTAATTCAATAATTCTTTTTTTTCTTTTTCGCTTTCTTTAAAAAAACATATTTAATATTTTGGTAGCATCACGGAGAAAAACATCTTTAATTTCAGGCCAATCAATGCCCGGAGTTGCTTCAAGGCTAATGAATATGTGACTTAATTGAAAATTTTAGAACGCATTACTCATGGCGAACCAACTGGTCGCCAAAGGCGGCTAGTAGGATATAAAGAGTAGTTGTAAGGAGCACTTTTATGTTTTTACATGATTTCATGATTCAAAATTGATATATAAAAGAAATAGGAGTGAAAGCCTGAAGTGAAAAAGTGAAGCAGCCATGTAGCAATGAAATTGAAGATTAAAAAAAAAATTACAATGAATGCTGATATGGAAATTGATTTCCAATGAAAATATCTGCATTTCTTAAAAAGGAAATCACTGAGGTCCACAACGATATAACATGACATTATAACAATCAATTTCAGTTTAAATACAAGAGACAAAAATGATAATTACCAAAAAAAACACGAATGAGAATAAACAGATTACTATTTTGTTATTTAACACGATTACACTGCAATAACTGAATAATATGAATTGCTAAAAGATAAAGAAAACTTTAAGATTCATAGTAAAAAAGTAAAACCTCATGATGCATTTTGTTTTAATACCATCAACTAAAAATCATATACATAATATTTTGTGTAGTTTTTGTTCAATTTGGAAACCTTTGTCTCATCACATCATTCGGTTCTTATACATTCATCGGATAGTTTTTAATAAAAATTTGTTTGTAAGATATGTTGTCGTAGTATACAAATTACTGGAATAGGCTTTTTTTGTTGTTGTTTCCTATAGTAAGTAAATGGGCACAAACTAAATAAATTCTTCAAAATAATCGTAGCATATCAGCGACTTCGAAGCAGGCTTACATCCTTCTATTCCAATGCTAACAACGCAATTCAGTATTGTTGAAAGGAAACTAAAAAAATAACATTTTACACGGCAATCACTCTTCGATTTCACATTTAAGTAGCCAGCATCACACCAATATCCATCTTTTAACATACAATAAGAGGAAAGAAAATTCTTCAAAGTTATAACTTCAAATATAAACAAAAACTCCTCTTCATACTTGGCGGAGAACGTTAATGACAGACTCATCTGCTAAAGCTTTGTAGATGATTTAAATGTCATGCTCATAAGTACATGACACGTGACTTTTACGTCACATGAATTGACTCCACTCTTTAACTTCATATTTACTAATATAAATTCCAGTTTGTTTATTTCTTACCATTTAATGGATTACAATAAAAATAAGACCCTACAAAAAAAAGACCGAGGAAGTCTTCGGCTCGTTTATCCAATAAGAGAAAATGTTAATATGCGTGTTTATAAAATATAGACTAATTTACCGCGCCAACAGCATTCAAATCTGATCTACAGACGGACATTATGCTGATTGAGCTTCATAGATTGAATTTTAAATTTAAAGCAGAATTATTTCTTTCTTTTGCAATTCCTTTCTTCTGACTGATTATAATTTTTGGTGACTTGAAGAGCAATCTCCAGAACATTTCTTATTTTATTTTGCAGCTCTTTTAATTAGCTGAGTTGAAATTTTCTATTGAATGCAGCTTTAAAAACATAATGAAGCAATCTTAAATTCATATTTTAGATTTATTTACATTTGACTGTTATCAAGTGACAATAAGTAGTACCGCAATTTCTGCGCCATGAATGTGAATGTTTTATTTATAAAGAGTGTCTCAAAAACCTTTTCCATTGCTTTTATTCCTTAAATATTGATCATAGACATATACTGTAAATTGCAAAATTGCCCAAAAATGGTATAAAATTTTATGAAGTCGGTTAAAATTTTCACGAGATAAAACTTTTTTTTATACTAACCCCGAGCAAAAAAAAATCCCAATCAGTAAAATGTGCCCCATTCTTTGATGAGGTTATGTACAAGACATCAGCATTTTATCATGAGAATTCTCAAAGATGTGTTAAAACAAAGTTGGCAAAGGGTCAATAACAAATTAAAATGCAAATATTTACAGATTCATTGCAGGTGACACGACGTAGGAATGTATCATAATGAAATGAAATATGCTTCATACCTTTAGTTTTAATTACAAATTTTGAAATGTATGCTTTCTGAAAAACATTTTAAAATTTTACATCATTAATTGCAAAATATAACTTAAAAATAGCACCATCAATGAAGATGTAAGAAAACATATGTAATCTTTCCTATAAGTTATTATTTCTACAAATTTTTAATACTTTTGAGATAATAAATAGCTAAATTATTATTTATTTGTTTAATCATTAATCATTTTACTCATTTGGAATTGTTTGTAAGGGATGGTATAAAAATTTCCATGCTGTATTTTTCAAAGTTTGATTCCCTGAAAACTTGACGTGATTTCATAATATTTTGCACTTTTTTTACTGAACTTTGTAATTTACAGTTTATTTCTATGATCAATATTTAACGAATAAAAGATACAGTCAAGGTTTTTGAGACACCCTGTATAGATAGATATTTCAATTTTTCTATAAAATTATTTATCAATTAATTCACCAATCGTATTCGTTTACTCGAATCAAAACACAATTTGTTTTCAGAATTTGTTCGAGTAAACTTAATTACATTCACTTTACTACTTTATATAAATTTCCTAAATTTTCCAAAAAATATTTTTAAGATTTTTTTCTACTTTTTATGCCTTAATGCGCATATTAAGGCATTAATTTAAAATGTCTTAAGCTTTTAAAATCAGGACGCAATTTTAAAAGCTTAAGTTATTGTTTATTGATAAGTTAAGCTTTTTAGTTATTGATGTAGACATGGCATTGGCATTGACACATTATTTTAAAGGGGTTTTAACCATATTATTTCTTAACTATTTTTACTCAGAAGACAAATATTTTTTATATAAATTGAAACTCTGTTTTCTTCGGAGTCTTTTTGATTATTAAGCATGTTAATTATAATCTATAATAATTATATAAATAATAATATCGCGATATATCGAAAAATATCGATATATGTTGGACGATATATCGTCCATCATCCAGACCTGATTTTATGTTATTGAAAATACGCCAAGGATACTAAGGTTGCTTTTGATGATAAAGCCACATACCAAATTATATTCAACAGACCCGTTAGTGTTTTTAGGGTTACCTTGAAGAAAGCTCACTAACTTACAAGGCAAGAATTTGCGTCGATAGGTTTCGTTTAAAATTATATAAAAATGATTTTTTTTCGCTGTAAAAATAACATACAAGATTACACTTGTCTATTATATGGCGTTAATTGGATGTTTTTTCTCACTACGATAGACATAATTTTAAAACGGTTTTTCTTGTGAATGTGAGAGATATTGGATTATTTATCGAAATCTAGAAGCAGAATGTATCACCAATCACAATTTTTCTTCATTTGAAAACAGAAAGGAAAAATTTATCTGTGAGATTATTTAGCGCCTCAAGAATGTGTTTATCGTGTTTGGAAAGAATTTATTGTATATAAGAAATACTGTAAAATGTCGCTTTGCAAGTACGCTAACAAGTGATCCGCAGAAACAGCAAAACAAAATTTTAAAAAATTCATTCGCACAATGTTTTTCCGAACGAATAGTAAGGAGATACCATGATGTCATCTATACTTATAATAAAGCTCAATGTGTGTGTGTGTGTGTGTGTGTGTGTGTGTGTGTGTGTGTGTGTGTGTGTGTGTGTGTGTGTGTGTGTGTGTGTGTGTGTGTGCGTGTGTGTGTGTGTGTGTGTGTGTGCGTGTGTGTGTGTGTGTGTGTGTGTGTTGGCGCTCTACAGGTCAGACCGTTGGACCTACAGCTACCGAATTTGGTACATGTATACCTTGGAGGTCCGGAATGTGCACCTCGGAGCCCCTTTTTCGAATTTTTAATTAGAATTTGAATTAATTAAAATTTAAGCGAAATTTTGACGTTTTTCCGCTATAACTTCCGAAAATATGATCGCATAAACATGATTTTTACATCAATTTAAAGATTAAAAAATTAGCTTTCTAACGGTATCAATTTTTTTAATTTATAATGTAAGCTTCTATTTTTAACGAATTTTTAAAGAAATATTTTAACCATGTTTTTATCACGTGACTGGATAAAATAAAAGAATGCCGGAAGTTCAAATAAAAAAATTATCATCGCTAAATAAAACTACAGAAATGCAACTTTTAAGCACGTGACTGGATAAAATAATATAAATATAAAATGTGACATTTTCTTTAAAAAATAAATGCAAAGCAAAGGTTTCTACAATCGTTTGCAATTTCTATATCATTAACTCAATAAATTTTCTTTATTTACGGTAAACCTGATTGAATTTAGACAGGATATGCATTGAAGTCCCGACTCAATGGCATATTTATGTAATCGTTTGCAATATCTGTATCATTAATTTAATACTTTTTTCCCTTTCTCGCTTTCTTTAAAAAAACATATTTAATATTTTGGCAACATCACCGATTTTTTTTTATATTTTGGAAGCATAATCGATGGTTAAAACTAACTGATTTATAAAATTAAAGAATATTATTAGGAAAAGGTGTACTTTTAGAACTTTCCGTCCATCATCTTAAAGAAAATATTAATTTCAGGTCAATCAATGCCCGGAATTACTTCAAGGCTAATGAATATGTGATTTAATTGAAAATTTTAGAACGCTTTACTCATGGCGAACCAGCTGGTCGCCAAAGGCGGCTAGTGATAAATAAGTCTGTATCAATTTGCGTTGAGCACGTGTTTAAAGAGAGTCAGGGTCGATCCTATTTTAGCCCACCTCTGACGCCAATTTAAAAACTCGCCAAATTATCAGCGATAATGATTTTAAAATGGCAACCCTGACAACATCTGATGAGAAATGCGGCAACCCTACGGAACCTCATTGGTTGATTTAACTCCGTTAGAAAACTATTTAATCTTATTGGTACTTTCGATTACTTTTAAATACTTTCGATTTGGCGTGATATTGAAAAATTGGCGAGACTTTGAAAAAGTCGCCAGAGGTGGGCTAAAATAGGATTTTACCGAGAGTCACTAGAAGAAATTTTGACCAGAAACACGAAAGCGATTCTGAGCAAGTGCCATACTCAAGGTCACAAGTTTAATCCTGACACAATTCAATACGCCGCGTTGGTGACCTCGGACTATAAACACACTCCCCGACCGCCGTAACGCTTAGCACTACCAAAAGTCCTCAGACTCACTTGATGCAGCAATCAGAGTCTCTGAACTCACTTGATGCAGGAACCAAAGTCATCAGACTCACTTGAAGCAACAACTCACGCAAGCTCTCCATAACACTTGGCGCTATAAAATTGTTTTTCTCTCCGCGACTCACTGGTGAGGGAGTATTGTGGTGATATCCTAAAAAAGCACCAGAAACAGCCACAGGGCTTTGGTGATCACATCTGTCTTAAGGTTATGTTATGCGGCTGTGAATCCTAAGGCCGCATCTGCTGAGTCTGAAAGAATAATATTTTGTCTTTATTTATGATTGTGAGGTCAAAAGTGGTTAGCAATGGCATGGATGAGTAGCAAGAACATAGCTAAAACTACTGGATAAATTTTGGGGCTTCTCTCTATGTCACAGAAAAAAGTTGAGAAAGAGATTTGATAAGGTAAGTAGGAAACAATAGACTCAACGCAGCTACAACCTTTCAGTGAAACAAGGGAGATGCTGAAAGCACGCACAATTATTACATCGTATGGTGAAAAACTTTAATCTAATACTGCATTAATGATATGTGGTACTTTTCCGTTATACGGATGCATCAAAAAAGTCGCCAAAAATGCAAAATTATGTCAATTTTCACGTAGTTAAACTTAGCGACATTTGTTTTCACTTCGCTTGGCTACTTGACTCTAGTTCTCCCATTGGCGACATCTTTCGCCCGTATAATCGAAAAGTACTCGATAAGCATCTGCAAAATCATTTAAGGATAATGTCCCAAATTAAGTAAAGTGACTGAAAGCTCGCCACATTATTACATCGTGTAATGAGAAAGTATCATCGTGCAAGATACATCGTGTATTTAAGGATTATATTGGCTTAATAAAGCATTAACGATAAGCGGTACTTTTATGTTATACAGGAGCGAAAAATCGCCAAAAGGTCGCCAAATAATCATTAGTCGGAAAAAATTAAAAACCACCTGAAAATGCAAAATTTCTTCAAATTTCCCGTTGTTACACTTGAAGACTTTGTTCACGTTGGTGACATTTATTTTATCCTTCGCTTCGCTTGGCGACTTAACTAGCCAACATTGGATCACATAGGCGACATCTTGTGCCCTTATAACGGAAAAGTACCGGAAATCCATCTGCAAAGTCATTTAAGGATTATATTTTGTCCCTAATTATACAACGTAATAAAGACAATCTCCTTGTAAAGAATCGCATCCTTTATATATAATAAATGGCATTATTTTAAATTTGTTTGAGAGTTTCTTTTTTCCAATTCATGCTACAGGTGGAGTGCATATTCTATGTTAATTTTATCCCCGTAATAAAGTTCTAATTCTTTAAATAAACAAAATTAAACACGATGGCTTAAGAGAACACAAATTATTTTTGGTACTTTTCCGTTATACCGGCGCAGGCGAAAAGTCACCAATAATGATGCAATCAACGCCAAACTGAATATCTACGCCGGTAACCTTTTGCTGCTATATTTTTAAAGAAAGACGCAGCCATTTTATCGCCTGCGCCAAAATGGCGGCTAAAATCCTATTTTCGCCCAACTCTGGCGACTTTTTCAAAATCTCGCCAATTTTTCAAAATTTCGCCAAATTGAAAGTATTTGAAGTATTCTCTTCAGATGTTGTCAGTGTTGCCATTTTGGAATCATTACCGCTGATTATTTGGCGAGATTTTGAAAAAGTCGCCAAAGGTGGGCTAAAATAAGATCGACCCAAATTGCGATAGTGTGCTGGGTTAATTCCCAGTGAACGGTACGCTCCTTGTCCGTCATCTTGTTTTTGGCGACTATTGGCGAAACACGACTCCAAGGAGAGAACGAGGTTACCATCTTTTAACGGAAGAGAAAGGGTGAAGTTGACAAGGAAAAAATAAGTATCGCCCGAGAAATGCGCCAAAATAAATAGCGTACCGTACACTGGGATAGAGACGTGTGCTGTCGCCAGAAAGTCTGCTTGGCCAAATTTGTGCCGGTATAATGGAAAAGTAATTTTTTTTTATCAAATCAGTAGTCTTGGATGTTGCTCGGCAACCAACGTTTCTATCTTACAGAAATTAAAAATAAGATTTATAAAAAAGAAAACATAGAAGATGCTACACAGGTTAATATTTCATTACTCTTCTATGTCAATGTCGATAAAATTATATTTTAGTCCACCTCTGGCGACTTTTTCAAAATCTCGCCAACTTTTCAAAATCTTGCCAGATTGAAAGTATTTGAATTAAAAGGTTAAAAAAAAGAATTCTTACCTTTCGCCAAAAAAATTCTTATAATTCGCCAAAGGTGGGCTGAAATAAGATCGACCCGTCAATGTCATACAAGACGTGATCTGAGATAACAACAACATTATTGGAGAGTATGCGTTTACGAAGATCACTATCCATGATTTCCCTTTTTATAGTTTTCGCCTTTATCTTATATTCATTGGCTCCGGCAATGGACAATCAGATGATAAATGACATTGTCGCTTATTTCACCTGAACTGATGACGTTTGAGATGAAATCGCAAAAACAGCCAAGAATAGCCAAATCAATGCCGAGTTTATACTCGGCCAGTTATAAAACAGCAAGTAGGCAGCACATGCGCAGAAAGGGACTGATTTATGATTGCCACAATTTCATAAAATAGATTCACTCATTCCATGGTTGCCTGGATCTATTTTATGATATTGTGGCAATCCTAATCTATTATTCCGTCAGACATTCAGGTTGGCTATAAATTGCCGTTTTAGTGTCTCTGGATTTTTTCTCTTCACTGCGTATTGTATCAAAATTGTGGCTATTTTCAAAACAGATGCATATTCAAATTTTAAAAAAGGATTAAAAAAAACCTAAATTTGGAAAACTTTAAAAAAGAAATGACAATTTAAAAAAAAGAACAGCTTTGCATCTGAAAGAACAAAGAGCAAAAAATGTTGGAATTAATCTACAATAAGTAATCAATTTCTTTTCAATTCTAAGGTAAGTGATCAATTTCTAAAAAACCCCGTCAAATTCTATAGCGCATGTGCAGTAAGGAAAGATACAATATATAGGCTGATGGTTGTCCCCTTCGGCACAATTACTTGCCATCAACCGAACAGCATGTTTCACCCTTTCTACGCATGCCCTGTTTACTTGTCTTCTCACAATTGGCCGAATGTAAACCCGGCCCAAGAGCATCATACACACTTTCAATTTGTCTTCGCAACTTGGCTCTATTTTTGGCATCATTTTAATAGCGGTCGCCTTCGAAATTAAAACTTACCAGTTTAGGATTGTATGATATCTACAAATACTTAGTTAAGGAGACTATAATTATGAGCATATGCATAAAATATTCAGTTCATAAGCAATTCGGTCAGTATTATTGTTGAACAAGTTAGTCATCAGGATTAATAGTTAAAACTAAATTTTTAAAGACAAATTTTATTTCGTATTAAGAAATAGTAAATAATTGGTTATCAAAAATATGTAGGACGAAAAGAATTCGAGCACTTATAAAAATACTCAAATCACATAATTTTTATTGAGTCTTTATTAATGATGAAGATGAATACATGCCTGAAAGATTGAAAAGTGTTGCATTTTAAAAAGAAAATATTTTGAATAGATTTGTCTTAAATTTAATAATAAACAAATGTCTTCTGTTAACTTTAAAAAAATGGGAATCAAGTTTTTTGTACCCAGTAAATGTAAAAAAAATTTATAAGTAATAACAACTTAGTTTGCCTGATTTATTGCATATTTTCAAGCATCGAATCTTTAAATTTGGACGTTTCTTTTATCTTTTATGTAATTTCTAAAATAATTCAAATAATAATTGCAAAACTCGCCTAAATCAATGTGTATGTATATACACTGATGGAAAAATAATCCCAACACTAGGAAGGAGCTGTGCTAGATTAACGAAATTTGGTAGGCGTGTTTATACATCTGAAAGATGACGTCGATTCAAATTTCGAGCTACGCGCATAAGTGTGGCGCTAGTAGCGACATTATGAACATGCAAATGAGGTTTGCTTTAAATAGGCGCTGTAAGGCTCGTGATCGTTATTTACAGTTGTGATTTTACGTAGTGGGTTTATGTTAGTCAAGGATGCCTCTGAGAAGACGAAGAAGCCATTATCAACAGCTCACTGAGTCTGAACGAGGTCATGTTGTAGGGCTACGAGAAGATGGGTTTTCTTTCCGCGATACTGCTGAAAGACTTGGCAGAAATGTATCCACTGTGCATGAGTATTGGCGACAGTGGTCAAGGGAAGGTACTGCCTCAAGAAGACCAGGTTCCTGGCGGCCACCTGGTACTACTGAGAGGGAAGACCGTCGTATTCGGCATTGGCTGTGGCTAATCGTACTGCGTCTGCAGCTGAAATTCGAGCTGCAGTTGGCACCACAATGACACAACGAACTGTTACAAATCGGTTACTTCAAGGACAGCTCCGAGCCAGACGCCCTGTACAGTGCATTCCACTGACTCCAAACCACTGCCGTTTGCGACGTGAGTGGTGTCAATCTAGAGCTCATTGGAGGACGAAGTGGAGATCTGTTGTGTTTTCTGATGAAAGCCGGTTCTGCCTTGGGCGCAGTGATAGTCGTTTGTTGGTTAGAAGGAGGCCAGGTGAATGCCTGCTAGTGACCTGTCTGCGGCCTAGACACACAGGGCCTACTCCTAGAGCTATGATTTAGGGAGAAATTTCGTATGACAGCAGGAGCACTCTCGTAGTTATCCCACGCACCCTGACTGCAAATTTGTACGTCAGTCTAGAGATACAACCTGTTGTGCTGCCATTCATGAACAGCAGTCAAGGGGGTGTTTTCCAACAGAATAACGCTCACCATGATACCGCTGTTGTAACCCAACATGCTCTACAGAGTGTCGACATGTTGCCTTGGCCTGCTAGATTACCAGATCTTTCTCCAATCGTGCACGTATGGGACATCATTGGACGATAACTCCAGCGTCATCCATAACAGCATTAACCGTCCCTGCATTGACCGCCCAAGTGCAGCAGGCATGGAACTCCATCCCACAAACTGATATCCGACACCTGTACGACACAATGCATGCGCGTTTGCATTCAAAATTCTGGCGGTTACACCGGTTACTAATGTACCAACATTTCACATTTGAAATGGCTCTTCTCGTCAATGGCTCTACCTGTGATCTTGAAACTTTAATCAATTAAATATGTTACTTAGACAAATGTATTCCTAAAATTACATTACTGTACAATAATTTTTTCTTGGTGTTGGGATTTTTTTCCATCAGTGTATTTGTGTATGCATTTGTATTCAAAGTTTAGAATCTTACGAAATCAACTTGACTACTGCCCTCAAAACATTCGCTCATTTTCTTTAATTGCGTTGTTATCCCAGAGAATGCCTTGCATGACAGTGATGAACCATAGCCACGAAATATTTACTCTTAGAATGAATACAGCCTTTTTACTGAATCCTTATTGAGGAGTGTTTAACTATACAGAAGGCTGTTGATCGCGTTCGAAAATCTAATTTTGGTTTTAGGCAAGCTTTCTCAAACAGATTGAAACAAAAATTGACACAGAATTACATTTATATTCACAAAACTTCATACCAAATTCGATAAATTTAAATCCTTCCACTTTCGAGTTATCGCCTATGTTTCTAAAAATACGGACCGGCAGACGGTCAACCCCTCGTCGGATATTGTTCAAACTTAGAAACTTGCCTACGTTATAGAGGATAAATCTATATATCGAATTTTATTTATATAACTTTTATCTTTTTATAGTTAGTTATCTTGTTAACTTAAATTGAACAGAAGACAGAATTAGCTGTCGAAATAAGTTAAAAATAAATTCATATTGGTGTCAAGCACAAAATGAGACAGAATAAATATCATATACCTCCTTTTATCTGTCTAGTTCAAAGAGATCGCGGTAGCCTGCTGGTCAGGTCTTGGCTTTGGAACCGTAGGGTTGCAGGTTCGTGACCCGATTCCATGGGTCTGGGGCACGAGAAATAAGTCCTCCCGCTGGTGTGGTGTGAAAGTTTGGAGAAGGGGTGCCAGCTCAGGTGTCGTCCTCTTCATTGGATTGCTGTTCAAAATTACGAGGTCCAGAATAGCCTTTGAGTTACTTCAAAATGGGACGGTAATATAACTAAGCTAAAACTAAAATCTATCTAGTTCAAAGTGTTTTTGAGTTACAGACAGGCGAACGTTTTCCAGAAATGGGTTCTTCGAACTTAGTAGGATCTAAAACGAAGAAATTTATCAAATACCGAGTTATAATTTTTCGAAGAATATGATTATACTTCATCCATATCTACAACTAGCTGGTACCCGGTACGTTGCTTCCGCCGAAAAAAATAATATTAAATGCAATCAATCAATAATTTGGCAATGTCTAATCAAAATATGATGAACGATACGACAGTACATAAAATACAAAAAAAAATATTCATTTTTATATAAGAGATTTGTGTATTCTTTTAGAATTGTAAAGCTTAATGTTCTTTCAGAACGATAACGATAATGTATCTCGTGATTCATTTAATATTCGTTCAGGATTCTCAAATTTAATTTTAAAAAATGTGATTAAAATATTTTCTTTTTGAAATTGATTCAACATAGAAAATATCCTTATACCACAAAATCGTTAACACAGTTGAAAAGATAATTTTTCAAAATTAAGATGGTGCAAAATTATTTGTGCTACAATATTTTTGGAAGTTAGTGCGAAAGACGCTAAAATTTAATTTAAATTTAAAACCTCCAGGCTTGAACTCCCCAAACCCTTCTCACATAATCACGTGACTGGATAAAATAAAAGAATGCCGGAAGTTCAAATAAAAAAAAATTATCATCGCAAAATATATCTACAGAAATGCAACTGTCAGCACGTGACTGGATAAAATAACATAAATATAAAATGTGATATTTTCTTTAAAAATAAATGCAAATGATTCTATGATCGTTTGCAATATCTGTATCATTAATTCCATAAATTATCTTTATTTACAGTAAACCTGATTGAATTTAGACAGGATATGCATTGAAATCCCGACTTAATGGCATATTTATGTAATCGTTTGCAATATCTGTATCATTAATTCAATACTTTTTTCCCTTTCTCGCTTTCTTTGAAAAAAAAACATATTTCATATTTTGGCAACATCATCGATAAAAACATTTTTAATATTTTGGAAGCATAACCGATAGTTGAAACTGATTGATTTATAAAATTAAAGAACATTATTAGGAAAAGGTGTTCTTTTAGAACTTTTCGTCCATCATCTTAAAGAAAATATTGCTTTCAGGCCAATCAATTCCCGGAATTACTTCTAGGCTAATGAATATGTGATTTAATTGAAAATTTTAGAACGCATTACTCATGGTGAACCAGCTGGTCACCAAAGGCGGCTAGTCTTTAATAAAGTTGTTATCTCTGAGAATGACTTGCATGACGTTTGCGTGCTATAGTTAAAGTTTTCGTCTTTAATTTGTATTTAGCATTCCTACAGAATCTATTGTCTCTTTGGCGAATTATTCGGAGATTAATCCTCGGTAAATAGTTGCGGATGAATTCAAAACTTTTTTTTAAATTCTAGATAATTATTCTATCCCTATAACAATCCCATAGGTGTAAACAATAAGCTAACCAAGTTTCATCGCAATCGGTTAAAAGGTTTAGGAAGGCCTGACAGACATACAGACAGACAGGCATTTTTATTTATATAAATTAATAGCTATTACCAGCCACTCTGTTCGCGTGGAAGTTTTAATGTATATGTACGAAAAACTATCAAATAATGGCAAATCAAAAAAAAAACCAAACTTAACCTAAAAACGATGCATTTAAAAGTAACACAAGTGAGATAACGCAATGCTGTTTAGAAATTTTTTATATCCTCCATTCTGTTTTCTTTCAATTTAAAAGTACTTCCGAAGGAATCCGAAAGATCGATTAACTAAAAGCATTTGATTTTAAGTACATCAAAAATTAAAAAAGTAAACAGAATTGATTGAAATAATCGGTTGAAATTCTGCTAACCCAAACCTGATGTCTTTGAGGGAAAAAAACCGAAGCCTTACTCATATTTGGAAGGATTTGGCCTTTTTAGTTTTTAAGTAATGAAAAATTAACTACAGAATGAACCGGAATAAAAAGTAACCTATGTTTTATTCCTGACTATAATCTATCTTTGTGCTAAATTTCATCCAATTCTGTTCATCCGTTCTGGAGTGATTGAGTAATAAACATCCATCCAAACATCCAAACTTTCACATTTATAATATTAGTATATATATATTTCCTCTATACGAGCGTATATGTGAGGATAAAAAGTGACTTTCTTGTTGTAAACATCAGAAGCATTGACATCATCAATTAATTTTTTTGTTTGTGGCTTTTTACAAAAAATACTTTTAGCAGATGTTTTGAAAAAATAGCGTAAAGGTCAATCATACCATTTATAATTTAGAACAAACAAATTAGTTGCCATTGTATAAACACATCTTAAGAACATCTCAACATCACTCTTTCAGTTTTTTCGAAGGCTGCCGATCACAGACGCCGTTCCTCCACTACAGAGTTTTTCAATTCACAGCGCCATAAACTACAGAAGGTACAACAGCTCTTTTCGTAGGTGTGTTTTGTTTCCCTTGAGCTACTTTTTTGCGCCTTAAAGTAACTTTAAGCAGATATTGGGCTTTATTTTTAAGAATAGCTATTTAACAATCACTTTCTAGTTTTTAACAGATGTATGTCTTTGATTTTATGGTATAGACTGTACTTTAAAGCAATACAGCAGAATAAACAGTTTTTATTGAAATCCCTCAGAAAAATTATGTAATTTTATGTTTCAAGGTGGATATTTGTGATCCAATAATAATTACTATTTCATAAATTTTAATTCCGCTTTGAAAATTATTCATTTTGCAATCTAAAATAAAGGTTAATTCATATATAATGACACCTCAACTCATAGTGACAAATCGACATTGTCGCTATATTGAGTTTGAATACTGTTGAATACTATTGAATACTATGTTGAATTCTACGTTGAATTCTACTGTTGAATTTTGAAAGCTAAAAGTAATCAACATATTAATAATCAAAATTCAAGAACCAATAACTTAGACCCAACCACTTTTCAGATTTCGCCAATTTTTGTTTCATATAAGAGCTCCAAACAAGTCCAGACACAATCAGCGTTCGCCTTCCCTTTAGTATTTTCTGGTTTTGAGGCATTTTAAAAATACAATCACAACATTCATTATTTTTAGTAAAAATACTTGATAGAATCCTTCACCTAAACCCATTACACAGATTTCGAAATCTCTGTAAATAAAAATGAATGTTTGTCTGTTTGTCTCTTATGTCTTCCTAAACCTTTCATCCAACTGCTATTAAATTTGGTCAGATTATTGCTTGCATCTACTGGATATTTATGAACATAGTACAATTATCTAAAAAGAAATTGAATCTGAATTGCATATATTTATAATCGCCAAATAAATCGCCAAGGAGACACAAGAGATTCAGTAGCAATGCTAAATTCAAATTAAAGGTTAATATTGCTTAGCTGCTGTACACAAAAGCCATGCAGGTCATTTTCAGAGGAAAAAACTGTATTACAGATTATACGAGAAAAGTTAGGTGAGACTAAACCTAGGAGCTTAAATTTTAATTAAATTTTAGCGTTTTCGGAGTAATTTCCAAAAATACTGTACAAATAATTTTGCACTATCTTACTTTTCCAAAAATTACCATTTCAACTACATTAACGATTTTATGGTATAAATATATTTTTTATGTTTAATCAATTTTGAAAGAAAATATTTTAAATCCATTTTCTAAATTAAACTTAAGAATTCCGAACGAATACTAAACGAATCACGAGATACAATAAATAGTTTTCTTTCCTTACGTTTCTGAAAGAACACCAAGTTTTACAGTTCAAAAAGAATACACAAACCTAATCTAATACTATAATACGAGGAATGGTTGTCAAGTTGAAAATCGCCCCAGAATTAATAAACTCCGGTAAACTTGGGGTTCTGGGGTTTTTGGCCACGAGGAATCGATTGGCGCCGGTTTTGAATCGCTACGGTCGAGCAGTTCGGAGTTCCAGATAGGATATTTTCAAACTTTATTAGTTCGCCATAATGGCTACTTAAATTTTCAAGCGGTAACGTGCTGCCATCTGTAGCCAATATGGCGAACTAATAAAATTTTATGTTTATGCTGTTATAGGTTTATAATATGTTTCTTATCTATCTATCTAATACTATAATACGAGGAATGGTTGTCAAGTTGAAAATCGCCCCAGAATTAATAAACTCCGGTAAACTTGGGGGCCTGGGGTTTTTGGCCACGAGGAATCGATTGGCGCCGGTTTTGAAGTGCTACGGTCGAGCAGTTCGGAGTTACAGATAGGATATTTTCAAACTTTATTAATTCGCCATAATGGCTACTTAAATTTTCAAGCGGTAACGTTCTGCCATCTATAGCCAATATGGCGAACTAATAAAGTTTTATGTTTATGCTGTTATAGGTTTATAATATGTTTCTTATCTAATACTATAATACGAGGAATGGTTGCCAAGTCGAAAATCGCCCCAGAATTAATAAACTCCTGTAAACTTGGGGGTCTGGGGGTTTTGGCCACGAGAAATCGATTGGTGCCGGTTTTGAAGCGCTACGGTCGAGCAGTTCGGAATTATAGATAGGATATTTTCAAACTTTGTTAATTCGCCATAATGGCTACTTAAATTTTCAAGCGGTAACGTGCTGCCATCTATAGCCGAAATGGCGAACTAATAAAGTTTTATGTTTATGCTGTTATAGGTTTATAATATGTTTCTTATGTATGTATATATGTTTGGTTTTTCTAAATAAATTTTTCAAAAATATTGAACTTCAACACACTTCAATCTTTACCTTTACTTTACCTTTGTATAGAATAGTTCCCTTTCCAAACTCTAACTTTGTTTAGAATAGTTTACAATGGTGCACTTTAACCGGTTATCTTTTCACCCATGGTTTCACAAATTTTCTTATGGCCTGTATTGTTTTGATAAATCACAATTGAAAATTTAAATCTTCGAGTTAGCTTCGATACCTGTTTTCTCCGAGCGGAGCTCGGTCACCCGCTGGTATATAAAAATGGATAATTGTTTGTTCATATTTTATACAGTATCGTACCGTTCTAATTCGATGAAACATTGAAAAATTATTGATTGATTGCACTTCATATTATTTTTTCAATGGCAGCAATGCGCCGGGTACCAGCTAGAATTTTATGTTATACGAAAGCTCTTGATTTCAAAATATGTTACCAGCATGCATTTACGTACCTTCACACCAATCTAAGGTTTCGATAGATATTTCATATAATTTTGACAGAGTGACCACAACAACTAGGGTGATTCGCCAATAAACTTGAATACACAATAAACATAGCTAGCCCGCCAAATAGCTCGCTATTTATTGTATAAGTTTAGTAAATTAAAACTAGAATCAGTTTCCTAAAACGTTTTTGAGTAATATTTAAAACTATAGAGTTTTTTAATTTAATTTGAGATTAAATGTATCAAATATAAAGATTTGTACAAAATATTCATTTTGGTATGATTTTTTTAATATTTCGGGTGTGTAAACAATAGATAAGGAATTTACATCTTTGGCATGAATATAAAATTGTTACTGAATCTATCGTGAGAATAGGTATTTTGGACATCTTTTTGCAGACCGGATGAAACTATAATTTTATGTGTAACTCTAATTGCAGTCTTAAGTTAACAAAACGAATTTCATTGATTTAAGCCATTCCGTTTATCAGTTGTGCTTACATCTTTTTTGAAGTACAAATAGACAAATGATTAGCCCTTCCTTGATAAAATTTGATAAGAATGATGCTAAATTAGATGCTAAATTTTCCACTTGCAATCGAACAGCTAGATAGATAGACTTTATGTAAATGGATTTTTCTGTAAATGGAATTTTCTGAAACAAAATTTTGACACAAGACTGCAGTTGCAGTTTCTAAATTTTATACCAAATTAGATATATTTAAATGCTTCCATTTTTGAGCAATCACCCCCTCCCTCTTACATGTTTAGAAAATACGGAGAGACAGTGCAATATTCCTCTCTCTTCATAATTAGCATTTCCAGTCAGCTGTGTCACCACCTGTTAAAATCCTCAGTTGCTAAATGCTAAATTTTGAGCAATCACCCCCTCCCCCTTACATGTTTAGAAAATAAGGAGAGACAGTGCAATATTCCTCTCTCTTCATAATTAGCATTTCCAGTCAGCTGTGTCACCACCTGTTAAAATCCTCAGTTGCTAAATGCCTCCAGATTGCCACATGGGGGATCTTCTTAAACCTAGTGGTCATCGCATCTGGTCATTAGTAATATCCAGAAGTGTCAAACCATCTTATTTTTCCCATTCTGAAGGGACTATAATAACCATATGCTCCAGAACGGTCAGTTACGAGGACGCATCCTTAACGGACATTCCTATGATCGACTAGTAACCATGAGGGAAGCATTTTTCTGAACAACTATTGGGCGATAGAGAGAGCTCAAGTGGCCAATGTTAAATTAGAGGCAGAGATTGGAGAGAGATAAAATGCGGAGTGTTTTTGAAGGAGAAGAAAGAAAAGCCTTGGACTGCGAACTGCTCAATTACTCTAAACACTGGAGCAGCCGTGTTAACTAACAACCCATTAGTTTCCTGTAGTGTTTTTCCTCCGAATTGATGGAGAAATCTTTTCAAGATAAACCTTCGATTGTTGTGAAATATCATTAACTTCCAAATGGTGTAAATATTAAATATTTTGAACTCGATTAGAACAAACTGTTCTTATGTAAATATATGGCCGTAAATAAACAAATTGTCAGAAATTCTACTCTGTTATTTGATCAAGATATTATATAGATAGTCAACCCTTTATCAGATATCTAATACTATAATACGAGGAATGGTTGCCAAGTCGAAAATCGCCCCAGAATTAATAAACTCCGGTAAACTTGGGGGTCTGGGGTTTTTGGTTACGAGGAATCGATTGGTGCCGATTTTGAAGCGCTACGGTCGAGCAGTTCGGAGTTACAGATAGGATATTTTCAAACTTTATTAGTTCGCCATAAGGGCTACTTAAATTTTCAAGCGGTGACGGGCTGCCATCTATAGCCAATATGGCGAACTAATAAAGTTTTATGTTTATGCTGTTATAGGTTTATAATATGTTTCTTATGTATGTATATATGTTTGGTTTTTCTAAATAAATTTGTCAAAAATATCGAACTTCAACACACTTTAATCTTTACCTTTACTTTACCTTTGTGTAGAATAGTTCCCTTTCCAAACTCTAACTTTGTTTAGAATAATTTACAATGGTGGACTTTAACCGGTTATCTTTTCACCAATGGTTTCACAAATTTTCTTATGGCATGTATTGTTTTGATAAATCACAATTGTAAATTCAAATCTTCGAGTTAGCTTCGATACCTGTTTTCTCCGAGCGGAGCTCGGTCACCCGCTGGTATTTCAAACTTTAATACCTGTCTATGCTAAATTTATTAAATCTGTATACCGAAATTTATGTATCTAACTCTTTTCGATTTATAGTTATTTTGTTAACTTTTATTCGAGCAACCGTACTGGCAGACTGCTGTCGAATTAAGTTAACAAGAAATTTGCATCTTTGTCAAGTTAGATAGAGATGTACAAATATAGTTGAAAAATAATTTATCAAATTTTACCCTAGCTCAAATTGTTTTTTAGGTATCTTTATCATAGGCAGACAGGCAAACAGGCGGGTATCTTCCAAAAATGTGTTTTTCAAACTCAGAGAGGTTTGTAAAGTGAAATTCTCGAGTTCAAATTTTTTGAGGTTTTAATACTTTCTCTATTTTTCGTATATGAGAAAATAAAAGTTTTTCAGCCTTCAAGAAAATAGAACAGCTTCTTCAGATGCAAAGCAATAATTCAAAATGGCTCACATTTAAGACTACTTTTGTTAATCTTCTTTATATCGCTCTAACTATGAATTGCAGAAATGATTTGAGGTATGTAGTGTAACTTCTTGATCCCTACCGATCAAATAAGAATGTAGAATTTCAGGCAATTCATTTATTTACAGCCATATATTTACAGAAGAACAACTTGTTCTATTCAAGGTTAAAATATTTGATATTTTCACCATTTTGAAATGGATGATATTTGCACAACAGTCGGAGGTTTATCGTGAAAAGAGTTTTCCATCAATTCGGAAAAATAACACTACAAAGAGTTGGCAGATCGTTAGTTAACACGGTTACTCCAAGATGAAGCATAATTCCCCAGTCCGTAATACAAGACGTATATCTCTTCTCCTTCAAAAAAAACCTGCATTTTATCTATGTCCAATCTCCGTCCTCACTTCACACTGATTTACTTGAGCTCTTTATCGCCCAATAACCGTTCAGCAAAATGCCTCCCTAATAGTCATCAGCCAATCGTGAGAATGTCTGTTAATGATGTGTCCTCGTAACTGACCGTTCTGGAACACGTGTTAATAATAGTCCCTTCACAATGGGAAAAATTTAGCATCCAGATTGTTTAACACTCCCTCCCCTTGAAGGTGCAATAGGTTTCTCTTAAGCGATGAAAACCCACGTTTGGCTCTTCAGCTAGACAGTGCTGATGACCAGATGCAATGAGCAATCGGGTGAAGAAAATTCCCCATCTGAAGGCATTTAACAGGTGGTGACAGCTCACAGGAATCAGAAATGGAAAAAGAGAACATTCCAATAACAATTGCAGCATTATAATTCTTTTAATATGCACTGAATCTTCTTTTAATATGCATCATATTCCAATATACTCTTCAATCAAAGAAATATCTCATGATGATCCTTGCATGAAATGTTAAAAATCGGAAATATATTAAATGTGAATTTATCATTTTTACTGAATCCAATGCGTTATCCTTGGCGAATTACTTGGCGATTGATTCGGGCATGGGATTCATGATATCTGTATTCTAGATGCGTTTTCACCTATAAATTGAAACAAAAATTCATCCTAAAATTGTTATTGTAGTCATAAAATCCCATACCATGCAACCCTTGCATGAAATGTTAAAAATCGGAAATATATTAAATGTGAATTTAGCATTTTTACTGAATCCAATGCGTTATCCTTGGCGAATTACTTGGCGATTAATTCGAGCATGTGATTCATGGTATCTGTATTCTAGATGCGTTTTCCCCAATAAATTGAAACGAAAATTCGTCCTAAAATTGTTCTTGTGGTCATAAAATCCCATACCAAATGCGATACATCTAAGTCAGAACGTTTTTGAATTATCTCTTTTTAAAATTTTTGTCAAAATACATACAGACAAACACACAAACAATCCGCAGTTGGATTTGGCACATCATCTGGATACTCTATAGTTGATAAATGTGTGCACCGAATTTTATATATATAGTTAACTTCAGTTTTGAATTATCCCGTTAATTTATATTCGAGCAGCCAGACTTCATGTGCACGGATTTTGCTCAAACTTTTACTGACAGAAATCTAAAAATACTGTGTAAAGACCGTATACAGAATTTCAAATTTCTAACTCAAAACCTTTGTGTGTGTGTGTTTTTTTTTGTCGCTGTCACACAAATGAACATTTTCTTTTTCAGTCACTCATGGAAGCCTGGAATGCGGAGTTCGTTAAATTCAGGTGTTAGAATTTTTTGACGATTACAATATTTTTTCCATACTATATATGGGGAAAAAAATAAGGAAATTCAAATATTCCACTATACCAGGTGTCGGCAACCTGCTGCTCTTTTGATGTAAAGTTGTGGCTCTTCAGTTCCATACGAAGCATTAATAATTTACTATCGAAACCCTTAAAAAATAAGAAACAATATTTTTAAAGTATTTAATTACTCAACAGCATGTCTCAACACAGTCGTTAATGATTATTAACTCCAAGGAAAGGCAACCCGACTTACACCTTGATCGAAGTAGTTTGTTTCAAAAACAAATTACTCCTTTTGTTGAAGACGTGGGAGCGATAAATTACTTCATTTTAAAGATCTCTATGAGACTAATGCAACTATTGACACGAATTACTTCATCATAACTTGAAAAAACATAAAGGATCAATTATCTGAGAGATTCGCGCAATTCAAAATAAACAAAAGTACTCTCGTCTTCACAGTAAATCCTCTCAACACAAATACAAATGAGATATGGCAAGTCCATGGAACTCAAGAGCAAGATAGAAGAGTTTCAGGTCCAGAAGTGCATGCACATCGCGCACCACGGGTTGATAGCTCTTCTCACAGTAAGTCTCGTCTTCACAGTAAATCCTCTCAACACAAATACAAATGAGATATGGCAAGTCCATGGAACTCAAGAGCAAGATAGAAGAGTTTCAGGTCCAGAAGTGCATGCACATCGTGCACCACGGGTTGATAGCTCTTCTCACAGTAAGTCTCGTCTTCACAGTAAATCCTCTCAACACAAATACAAATGAGATCAACATTGAGCCATTTGGAATTGATGCTCGATTGCTCCAAATGTAATTGCAAGATTTGAAAATCGAAGATTTGTGGAATGGCAAGTCCCCAGAACTCAAGAGCAAGATAGAAGAGTTTGAGGTCCAGAAGTGCATGCACATCGCGTACCACGAGTTGATAGCTCTAAAAGAAATTCCGCGAGTTGAGGACCTCCTATTCGACGCATGGAACAGTCTTCCCAAACGTTACAATGAGGAGAAGTTGGCATGCCGAGTGCTGATGATCTTCGGGTCGACATATTGGAGTGAAAAAGCCTTCTCTTGCATGAAAATAATAATAAAAAAGTAAATCTAAAAGTTAACTAACAATAAAAATCTTGAGTCGGGCTTGAAACTTAAAACAACAAGCTACAAGCCAGATTTAATCCAATTTTCAAAAGGCATGCAAAACCAATGCTCCCATAGATGTAACTATCTATATTTGTGTTTTTATATAAAGATTATTCTGTGTTTAAAACCATTCATTTTAAATCAAAAATTAAATATATATAAGCAAATACTATAATATTAAATCGAAAAATTTTAGTGGCTCTTTAAAAATTGGATAATTGTTTTTTTTAATTCTTCCGTTTCAAAAGGTTGCCAACCCATGCACAATACTAAAGACCCAATAGCTAATTTCCAAAGCGTTAGGAACACATATATACTTACAGTTTGGAAAATATTTTAAATCATATACATTCACATACATATACATATGTGCTGTGATTTGGCTCAATAAATGTAATACTGAAAAACTCCATCATGATTGGGATAATGTACTTATTTCATTCATAACACAAGGAAAAAAATCATTTAGTACGATAAAAAATTTTGAATTTTTTTATGATCTTAAATGCTAATCATTTTAAAATTTATTATAGGGATAGATTTAAAGAAAATCCATATTTTTAATCATCAAACAGATCAGAATTCGTGGTTTTAATCCTACAACAAATAAACATTCATATGCATTTGGAAATATACAAATTCTTTAATCCTATACTTAAAATAGCCAAGGACTCAGGTCATCAAATCTATGCATTAAAGATTTTTTTCCTTAGCGAAAGAGCTGTGATAAAAGGATGAAAAGAAATTAAAATATCGTATAGATTAAATACTTGTAAATTTTCTTAAATAAATATTAAAACAAAAGCTTTAAATTACATACGAAATAAAATCAGTAAAATCACGTTTTTTACTGGGGAATCTTTTGCTATCTGACGTCCCAGTCAATACGCTGTACGTCAGCTGTAAAAAAGGTTATCACTGAATTTTAGATAAAACTTATCTAAATGTGAGTGATAATTTTTGAATAAAAAGACGAAATTTAACCTCATTCCAAAGAACTACTTAAGTAGTTTTGAATCAAGTATCTCTTTTATGTTAGCTGGAAAATTCCGTTCCACTTTTTGTACAGAACACAAAACAATTTTATAATACCATTAATACATCTCTAATTTTCATGTTATAAACGACGTAAAGATTTAAAAATCGCTCTAAAATATAGTTTTCTTGTAGTGTTATCATTTTGTATTAAGTCAGAACTTGGCTAATCAGTACTTTTTTTAATCAATTCCTGGAATAGTTTGATTTTTTTTTTCAGAATTTTCTAATATAGCCTTTAGAGAATACGTCTGGTTTAATCCCAAATGTTTGACAGTTCGAAATTTTATTTCGATCTCATTAATTTCAAATTATTGACAAGTCTATTCAAAGAATTTTTGAAATATGCTATGGATTTTCAAAATTGTGAATTTTTGAAATGTTCCTTTAGCAGAAACCATAAAAATCCTGCATACCAAACTAAAACCCGTGATGAATCAGAGTTCTATCAGGTGAATGATGCACAGGCATTGAGTTCAGTGATTAATGAATTGGGAATTAAATCGTGTGTAGAGTCTTGGAACCAAGAACTGATGTAGCATTGAGTCTTGTACTGAATAGTCAATCGCTTAGTAGAAAGTTTACAATTTAGTACCGCTCATGCGAAGAGACGTAGAGAATAGCAGATATTTGAAGGGGCGTGAATAGTTGTGTGAAGTCATTCTCCCTGCTAATTTCCTTCTGTACTTTTAGTACTTTTTTTGTTTATGTATTATCGGATGGTTACAAGTGCGCTACTATTTATTGCAAGAGCTATTCTTATGCACATCCGATTTTGTTAGCATTGCCTGTATACTCGTGTCTGCATGTTGAATAAACTTCATAATCTGTTGCTGAACGTGTTGGATTGTATAACTATACAGCCACTACATCTAACTCGTTAATTTTACAGATTTGCGGACCTTTGTTGCGAATTTTCCTTAATAGTATGATCTTTTCCCCCAAACTACACATCTTCAAATTCTTCGTGATATCAACAGTCCGAATTATCTGTCTATAGATCTTGTACGTGAATTATACAACTCTATAGCTTAGCAAAATGGAAAAATAAAGCTTAATACATGATAACGATACAGTAATTGCAAATCTATAATATATTGAACCAAACGAAAAAAAGTTTAAAAGCTTATGTTGTTACAAATCTTTGATACTGTTTCTTTGTCATAACTGTCTCATGGTAAGAAAAAAATTTACAGACACTTCAGGGGCACTGCGTAAATGATTCTGTCGCCATTTTGGCAACAAAATTCGCATCGATTGACGAATTTGAAAACAGAAATGAAGATCCTAAAATATATCAGAATTACGCCAATGTCTTTATCAAGAATCGAAATCTATGTATCTTGTTACAACTTTCCTTGCAACATCGGGATATGTTGGGGAATCCACAAAATTCCTAGAAGATACTGCTTCGGATTCATTCTATCTTTAGAGTTTTGATCGCAGAACGAGATCTTTGGATGATTATTAAGAGGGCTTTTGCTTTTTTCTATTGAATGATAAATGCTGCCCGTTTATGAATGCTTATTTGTGCTGTTCTCTTATATTTGACTCATTTTAAGTTACTTTTTCGCCCTACTTTCTGAAATATTCGGTGAATAAAGCCTTAACATAATACGGTGCATTTAAATTTAATTCATCGTTTGTATACCATGTGATTTTCATATCAATATACATGTTTAATTATCATATCAAATGCAACATAAAGATTATGTCAGTAAATGGTCAGATAAAGTGTTTCCACTTATTTCTGTAAAGCGAACCAAAAAATTTCGTTTTTAAGCTTAAATTTCTATGGAAACTAACCAAAATGATCTCAAAACTTTCTCATGTAATTTGTAATAAAAGTCCTTTAAAACTCTATCAGAAAAGTAATTTTTACTGAATCTATCATGAAATCCACTGAGAGATGTTTTGGTGGTTAACTCTTGATAAGTGATTAATCACATCCAAAAAACAAATTTATATCTAAGACGCATTTTTTTTTCATTCAACTGATGCAGAACTACAATTGCAATCGCAAAATCCCATATTTAATTTAATATATTTAAATCATTGCTTTTTTTGTTTACCGTGTTTACATGCTTCTGAAACTACAAACCGATAAACGGTCAACCCTATGTTGGATTTGTGTCAAAATATAAAAGGTGTCTACATTATAACTAATAAATATGTACCCTGACTTTTATGCATCTGTCTTCTTTTTGTTGTTGTTGTTAACTTATGCTCAAACAGCCACTACAAATTTACACTCACTACAAATTAAATCGCAATTCCCTATGTCAAATTTCAACAATCCCCCTCTAACAGTTTTCAGTTATTGTATTCACAGATAGATATGCCATTTTTTTTATCGCTTGCCAGATTATCCTGAGTTATCTCGGTTACGTATATAATACAATTTAATTACCCTGAGAAAACTCGGGTGAATCAGAATTTGTCAGTACGATTTGTTTTATCACTGTTTTACTCGGTCTGGTAGAAATGAAAAGAAATATTCAGCTTTGATTGGCAGTTTGCCAAATTTTGTTGCTTTCGCAGTTCTTTTGGCGGTGCAGGTTACATGTTTTCCCTATTGTATAATATACGTCTACTTATGGATTAGTTATGTATAAAGGACAATTGCGTTGAAAAAAAGTAATATAATGGAGATGACTCAAGATAACGAAAGCGATGAGTTTCAGATAGTGATTCCTGCTACTGACAAAAAATCAAATTCAACAATACAGTGTACTCTATGCTCCCTAAAAGAGATTCCAGAGGTAAAACAGTAAGAAAAGAGGTCAGATACAATGGTACAGGATGTCAAGTATCACTTTGTGTTGCTCTTTGTTTCAAAAACTAGCATACTTGGACAAATATTTAATTATTTTTCATTCACCCGAGATAACTCGAGATAGTAAACTAATATTAAAATTAAATGCTTTTAGATCCATAAAAAATAAAAATTCAACTTAAAACCTAAATTTTTTCGTTTCCTTGCGTTTACTAATAAAATTTTAAAAATGTGAGGCTTTTTTACAATTTTTTTTTCAGAAAAAATGTGTAAGGGAAGCAGTTAAGTCACTGAGATTTTAAGTCATCGCATTTATATGTTTGTGAAAGTACTGACCGATTTGTTTCAAATTTAAGAGATATTTACACTTTTGATATTAAATCTGAGCACCAAATTTCGTTTTACAAAAGGACGGACAAAATTTCCTAGAATTTTTTCCATTTCAAATTCGATAAAACCTACTTATGTAGTGAAATGACACGATGGGGTGGAATGTAGATTATTATTATCTGTGCAGGAAGCAACAGGACTTATGCTTTCAGGAACATTTCTTTATTGACCCCATTCACAAACGGAACAAACACAAAGACAAGACAACACAAAACATTCCCGCGTGCATCTTCACAATACAGCATCATATCTCATTCTCATTACATTCGCAATGTGCAATGCATTATGGGATGGCATATAGGATAGCCTATCAGGTAACGCCATCTAGTATCCAAAAGTGAAGATATGAGTTATGTAACTGCTACAACGACAAATTTCATCCGTCTTGTTCAAAGAGTTTTTTTGCAAGACAGATAAAACTTTCGGACAGATTTACATGCATGCTCCCCAATACTTTCCAACACAGTCTGTAATGAAGTATTTATTCCCCACACAACCCAAGCAAAAAATTATGTTTTGACTTATGTGGCAGAGAACGACTAGCATGACATTTGGCTCACAATAGTTAACGAAATATTAGCGTTTGGCACGAAATTAGCATTTTTACGGACTCTATCGTGGATACTTGGAGAATTAAAGAACGATTAAAAGAGTCTGAAAGCTAAATTTGTCCCTTACCCATGTTTTACGAATCGCTTGAAACCAAAATTTGATACAGAGTTAGAACTGTAATCGCAATATTGTCACGATGATTTAAATAAACGCACCGTCAGCTTTAAACTAACAAACAAGTTTATTGAAGGAAAGTAGCGACTTGCAACTTTACAAGGTCGAAAAGTTGCCCACGATTAGGGGGTATCAGCTTTTATACACGAACAGAATATTCTAAAAACAACTAATTTACATAACAAAGAAAGGTCTAGAATGTTAAAAAACATAAGGAAACTACAACTAAGGAAACAAACTAAAAACCATATTTTGGATATAACATCCGTGGCGAGCATCGAACCCGCAAACTCTGGGTTTGGATCGCGTGCTTTGACTTCGCGTACTAAGCTCGAGGTAAACTTCCTTCATTTGACAATATCACTTGCCAAATCTCGTATACTTAAGGGGGACAGTGGACTTCGAGATACGCAAAAAAAAGGATGAAAACGCTCAATTTTATTTTTATCGTTTAATCACCAAAATATACGTTTATATTAAACTAAAATAGTGTTATAAAATGTATTGTTCAATAAAATAAATATTTGAAGGGTTAAGAGAAGAAAAAAGTACATTTTAATTACTTTTATTAAAAAGATATTGGAATTAGATTTAAATATCTTTGAAATGTTCCAAGTGACTTAATTTTTGAAGAAATTAAAAGAAATTAATAATACAAATTTCGTTCAAACATTAAAAGAAAGCTGGGTATGCATTTTATGTTTGAAGTTTTTTAGCACGTTAAAAGTCAACTTTAGTTTTTTTTTTTAATTATATGAAAATTCAGTAAGTGTATATTAAAACATTTCTAAAATTTAGCATCTAATTGGAATTACAAAATTATTCGTAATTGTGTTCCAAATAAGTTTTCATTGCGTAATAAGAAAAGAATAATGGAAAAAGAATTAAAAAATAAGTCGAATGAGATATTTAGAAATTTAAAATATATATCTATACATTTTAAGTTTTTTTAGAAATAATACATTTTTTAATGCTTTTTAAGAAATTCATCCCATTTATTATTTTAATACAAATGCATAAAAATTCTTAACTCTAAGTGAATAATTCCCCTAAGTGTCCACTGTCTCTTTAAGTCATTGTGTTAACATGTTTCTGAATCTACAGACGATCAACACCTCGTTGGATGTAGTCCAAAATTTAAAAGGCGTTCGCACTTTAAACGTTAAGACTGTGGACCGAACCTTATCAATTTAGCTGTCTTCGTTTTGTAGACATCAAACGTGTCTATTCGAAAAGACAGACTTCATCTGAATGTACTTAGCTTAATAATCTGATCGACATCTAAAAATTTGGTGTAAATGCCCTATATCAATCTTCATCTGTCTAGACCGAAACATTTTTGAGTTATCTTTGTCACAGGCAGATAGATGTATGGACAGGTTGACATATATAAACACACAGGCTCCTCCTCCCCCTTCCTATTTAAAGACATCCAGAATCAAACTAATTGACTGCACTGCCACAACAGCAACTCTGGAAAAAATGTAATGTTCTCCTTTTCCCTTCCTGATAATTGACATTTGCAGCCACCTGTTAAAACCCTCTATTGTTAAATGCCTCCAGATTGCCAGATGGGAGATCTTATTAACGCCGAATATTGTCACATCTGGTCATTAGTGAGGTCCAGCTGAAGAACCAAACGTTTGTTTTCATCGCTTAAGAGAACTTTATTGCAACGTCAAGGGGAAGGAGTGTCACACCATCTCGATGCCAAAATTTTCCCATTGTGAAGGGACTATTCTTAATATGCGTTCCAGAACAGTCAGTTACGAGGACGCATCATTAACGGACATTCCCACTATCGGCTACTGACCATTGAGAGAGGCATTTTGCTGAACAACTATTGAGCGAGAATGCACCGATGTGAAATAAGAGGCTGAGACTGGAAAGAAATAAAATGCTTTTTTTAAAGAGAGGGGAAGTGAACTTCTTGGATTGTGGACTGCTGAATGAGGTGAGTTCCTCTAGGTGAAGCTCGATGGATTCCTAGAGCTACCTCTGGAGCAGCCGCTTTAACAAACACCCTGCTAGTTTCTTGTGGTGTTATTTCTCCTAGTTGATGGAGAACTCATTTTCACGATAAACCTTCAAACTTCGACTTGTTCGTAAATATCATCCACTTCCAAATGGTATAAATATCCAATATTTTAACCTACTTTAGAACAAGTTGTCCTGTTGCTGCTGTTGTTTCCAATGGCTCGAATGGAGGTTCTTCACCATCCCCCGTATTCTCCGGACCTTGCAACTTCGGATTACCATCTTTTCCACTCCCTGTTGAATCACATAACGAGCGATACCTTTAACAATAAAGAGGACCTTAAAAACCAGATCGGGCGATTTTGGTGAAATGGCATCGACAAATCGATCGAGAGGTGGGAGGAGGTCGTAAACAGCAAAGGAGAGTGCATAATCGATTAATTCATTGTTATTGCTAATGATTTTCCTTACATAAAGGTCTTTGATGGAAACGCTACGAACTTATTCCCCAACCCAATATATATCAGAAAAATATCTACATAATATACTTTCAGTTTTTCATACTAATACATTCATTTGAAAATTTAATTAGAGTGTAAATAAAATGAGATCTCGTAGACCGCAGTCCTTAGGTCCTAAAATTTCTTCCCCTCAGTTAAAGTATTATTCTTTATTCCTCGTTCAATATTAATCTTTCTGTATTTGATAATACATAGAGGATATATGATCTTACAAGAGTTATGTAAATCCACGTATGACGTTGCACATAAATATTTACAAATTTTACTTATTAAGAGGGATGGAATTAGAAAATATCGTTTTATAAGGAAAAGTTTAGTTTAGTTTAATTATATTAACACCCCGTTGTAAAGCAACAATAGGGCTATTTTGGGATGGATCTTGTAAATTTGAACAGTGGTAAGATGACGAGGACGACACCTGAGCTGGCATCCCCCTTTCCACATCACGCCATACCACCAGGAAGACATTTGGCTGGACGGATTTAAGGTACAACAGACCCCCTTACACAACGGTTCTTTAATAGATTCGGGCCTGGAGCCCTACGGCTCGCAAACCGAGACCAGGCCATCAGGGCCCTCTTTATAAGGAAAAGAAGGAACAGAATTGTTTCAATGTTGTATTCTGAAAATTTGGCCAATTGGCCTCATGTTACAGACTAATTATCCTGACTGTAAAATTTCTGCCTAATAAAATTCATTTTTTTAGGTGAGGGGAGTGAATGAATTACACAAAGAGAGAATATTGTAATCTCCAAAAAATCGATATCAAATTTTTGATATATCTCCATTTGCTGCACAAACTAGGTTAACTTAACGCATCACATAGACAAAAAAGAAGATATAACTTGAGAATGAAATCCTTTTTTCTTGAAATGTGTGAAAACCGCAGGGATAAACTTCTCATATTACGTATTGCACAAACAGCTATGCCTCGAAAGTGATATCCAAGAGTTGATTTTAAACATATAACTGATTCTCGGTGCTTTTATATTTCGTACTATTCAGTGCCAAATTAGTTCAATTACATTAAAAATGATGAAACGGAAAAGGTCGACCAGAGAATAACAACTTTAATAAGCGCTAAATATAAACAAAAATTATGTTAGAACTGTGAAGAGACACTTGACTCTTGTTTTTCGCATAAGTTAAAGATATGTCTTTTTTTTCTAACCTTTTATTTGTCGATTTGCGGTGTGTTTACTAGAATAACATCCAATTTGTCAGGAAGTTCACAGGTCTTTCACCCACCATAGTTTTTTCCCTATTAATTTAATTCTTTCTTTCAGAACTGCTATATCGTGGTCTCTATTGTCTAATTGCAAGATGCACCTGTTTAGGTCACGTTGGCAGTTTATCGATCAGAATGAAATAAATAAAATCAACCAACATGAGAGGTGTCTTCAGAATTTTCTATCATATTATCTCACGATAATGATGATGTCGCGTTAACATGGAAAAGGGGTGCAGTAGTTTTTGAGGGTAAGGACCCCTGAGAACCCGAAGGCAGAGATCTGACTTCTAGCTCAAATGAAGATGACATGCACACATATTCTCTTGCACAACCCCTTTTCACAAGGGGGCTCATTCGCACAGCTCACAGTTGGAAGAACAACCGTGCAAGAAATTGGACTCCCAGATCACGGGGAAGACGTGCTACCCTTAAGCCAGGAATTATCTAATTAATGCTTATTATCACCAGCATACCACTGGCAAAAAAAACAATTACAAAATAGCTTATTGGGATATGATTAAGCGTTAAGTTGAGATTAATACACAAGTATCCAGGAGACCAAATGTACATTTTACACTCATTTTTTTTCCGATCGATAAAACTCAAAAATTAACACAGAAATGTGCAATTACAGTTGCAAAATTACTTATCAAATTTCGTATACTTAAGTAGTTGCGTTTTGAATTAATCGCGTTTACATGCCTGTGAAATTACAGATCAAGAAAAAAGAAACTTTGATGAATTTGGCTCTAAATTTGATAGGTTGTAACACTTTAGATATTAAATTTAAGGATCTAATTTTATTTATCAAGTCCTTTTCACTCTCTTTTTTTTTTCTTAGCAATCGTAAAAAAATTGAAATTTTGGTGAATCTTTACATTTTATAAATCCATTTTATAAATCCATCGACAAACACATTTTTGTAAAATGTCCATCTGTCTGTTTGTCTGCGATAAAGATAACTCTAAAACGCTTTGAGCTAAGCGGTTGAAATTTGATATTTTGCCTTTGCACCTAATTTACAGATTGCTGTCATATTTAAAGCAAAATGTGATCAAAAGAAATTCTCCTGTCAGGCATTTTGAATATATGTTAACACGATAATAACAAAATACAGAGAGCTACATAGATAAAATTCGTTACATAGATTCAACATTTACTGTGTAGAAACCAGTCAAAGTTTGAAGCAAAGACAACAATGGATTGTCTGTCTGTCCTATCGGATACATATAATTCAGAAACGTAATGACTTTAATACATCAAATTAAGTATGAGATTTATTTACTGCAATTGGAGTTTTATCTCAAATCTTTATTTCAACCGATTGAAAAAAACTTGTTTAAAATTCAAATTTGATTTTTGGATACTATCAACCATATGCCGTAGATTAATCACCAAAAGCCAACACCACTGATGCTGTAAAAATACTAAATTCATGCAAAAAAAATATTTCGTAAGTATTATGCGGCATTGTCATTCAAGACTCCTTCTGGCATTGCAAATTTATTAGAGAGTATGCGAGACCATTTTAGTGAGTCTACTCCACCTGATATTTGGTAATTATTGTGTTAACTGGTATTCAACCAGCTGAAAAGACCGGGTTTCATTTAAAATGCAACAGACATCTACAAACAAATTTGGTGCGTTAGAATTTGTGTATTGTGTGTGTGTGTGTGTGTGTGTGTGTGTGTGTGTGTGTGTGTGTG
>JAPMOQ010027631.1:470743-505299 GCA_026543055.1 Argiope trifasciata | reverse complement strand
GTGTGTGTGTGTGTGTGTGTGTGTGTGTGTGTGTGTGTGTGTGTGTGAGCAGAAATATATTTTGAGGAATGAAATCGCAAAATTCGGAGCAAGATTTCCGAATTTTAACTAATTATAAATTAAGTGTGTGTGTCTGTTTTTATGATAATTAATGAAAACATTTTTTCGAAAGGTGATTTTTTCCACGATTTAAATAATTAAATAATGCCAATTTTTAATTAATATTATATTTCATGAAAAGTATTTTTGCACAATTTCCAACCTTAAATTTCTTTAAAAGTTTATCTTAATCACAATTACGTCTAATATTTAGTTCCAATATTTTTTTCCCCGTTTTGAGAACTGAGAAAAAAAATTCTGCCAATTGTCGGCTCAATTTATATGAAGAATCGGAAAAAGCAATTGCATTTCCTCAAAACACAATATGCTATCTATAAATAGTACAAACTGTCTCCTGAAAATTTTGTCTGTAGGTTTGTAAGAGAAAAACTGGAGAAATACCATATTGATATTTGAGATCTTTCTATCAATTTCTAGGGCACTTATTGGGGAATGTTTTAGCACATTTAAATAATATCAAAATAAAAAAGGTGCTTTATAATTGCGATTTTAATTTTTTTTCTTACTATGATTCGCGCGTGCGTTAAAACAGCAGTATTTGTGCTTTGAACCTATATGTGTATGTGCGGAATTCTCAAACTACGCATGCGCAAATAGTAAAAGCTATGGTATGCATATGCAGTACAATTTCTTTAAATCTGATTTTAAACAATTTTTCAAAAATCCTTATGACCAAAAAAAATAACTGATATTGGAGATATTTGTATCATTTTATTGGGCATTTATATTTTTAGTAAATTTTTTCGTCTATGGAGACATCATATTTTTACCGGCCTAAATATTTCTGAATGTGTGCTATAAAACATTTCTTTGTAATAGGTTAATTTTTGAAAATTTCTACATATATATTTTAATGTTTTTGATGTTGCGTATCATACTCATGCCATATCTGGTGGAGGCTATATTTAAATTTAAACATAATTTTTCCTTTTAATTGTTATATCATGGGGAACGCTATGCGGATGCTGCTAATTTCAGATAAACAATACACTTAAACTTTTGAAGAATATGATGCTGTTTAACTCAAAACCATTAAGAAGGTTTATGTGCACTACAAGAACCATAAGTGAAAGGCTATTAAATTATTTCGACATTAAAGCCAGCCACAAATTGTTGGGTAATCTTGAACATCAAATTAGGCATAATAGATTTAATTAAACTTAAACACAATCAAAATTCTACTCGTCGATTAAAGAAGCTGGTATATTATATTTTTTATTTCCAGTTATGATACACTGTATTTAAAAAATAATTTACATTTTTAATATTTAATTTCTATTATATCGCTTTTCAATTCCTACAATTATTTTGCAGTATCCCTATATATATTTATTTATAAATCTTATTCAAATTTTCAATCGTTAATAAAATAAGTTTTATTCATCCACTTAAGTTCAAATACATTTTTTGAAACTTGTAGCGGACGATATTGGATGTTAATGAAGTTTTTTTTTTCAAATATTAATTCATTAATGAAATTTAATTTATTTCTAATATTTTGAATAGAGTTTTAGCAGTTTGTAATGAAATTTCAAATCAAAAGGCAGTGGCTCAAATCAGTAAAATACGAGAATTTCTGTATTTCTCACTCGAAGGTGAAGAATGAGAGTTTAGTTCTAGCTAAAAGCAATAATTTTTTTATATTTAATAATTTTTTTGTGTAATTATTTAATAAAATGTAATTAAAATAAATCTTTTATTTGTTGGCCTAAGTAAGAATTGAATTTTTTTTAAATATATATTACTTGTTTTAATTTCGAAAAAAATGGCGTATCTCCACCACACTTTTTTAAACCATGTGGCTCGTTTCTGATAATTTCAAATTCCTAAACTCTGCGTACCTGCATTCCAATGTTTACTGTGTTTATGCTCTATGTTTTCTTTTCACCTTTTTTCATTTTCTTATCTTTTCTTCTTTTTTTTTTTGTTTCTAATATTTTATAAGTCTTGACCTTGACAAGGCCTATCCAGTACGTGTTAAGAAATCCTGACCTCTAAGGATTATCTATATTAAGTAGCGTCCGCTTCAAGAATTCTTCTAAAGATATTCGCATTATTTTTTAGGTAGTAAAAAAAAACAATAATTCAAAAAAGTAAAAGTAATTAAATGCGTTATAAAAATCTTCTTTAAACGCCAGAAAGAGACCTATTTTTTTTGCTTATGTAATTCTGTAAATCATACCAAATAAGGAATTAAAATAATGTTATGTAATGAAATTCCATTATATAATGCAGACAGGATTTCAAGAAAGTTATTTTTATCACAGCAAATAACTACAATCGACGTCAATTCTTGTGACTTTATACCACCTGAAAAACATAAATTCGCTAGAGTTAGTAGAAATTCTTTAAATAATTCCTTTATCCGTCAAGTATTATACAAATTTATCTCTGATAATAATTAAAGTGTGTGTGTGTATGTGTGTGTGTGTGTGTGTGTGTGTGTGTGTGTGTGTGTGTGTGTGTGTGTGTGTGTGTGTGTGTGTGTGTGTGTGTGTGTGTGTGTGTGTGTGTGTGTGTGTGTGTGTGTGTGTGTGTGTGTGTGTGTGTGTGTGTGCAGCTCTACAGAATTCTAAACTGACATATCGATACACAGAAGGATGGGAATGTGAATCTCGGAATTATTCCCGTGAGAATTAATTTAAATAGAAAATAAAGCAAAATTTTATCGTTTCCCAATAAGTAGCGAAAATATCACAGTACAAAAAGAATTTTACATTATCTAAAAATTCAACTAACTCTTTTCAAATTATTACATATAAATATTTCTTCTATATTTAATCATTCCATTACTTTCTAACGCGCGTTTTTTTTTGTAAGCTTGCTCATTAAAGCTGGACCAATTGATTTAAAGCTACCAAATTCGGCATACATATATAGGAATGGTACATTATTTACATAAAGGTATGGTTAATGGTACATAATTATTTTTGGTATGTTAATTAAACTTTTAATTAATTAAAAATTCAGCTTTTTCCACAATAACTTCCAAAATTATTAACGCGAAAGTATAAATTTTATGCTATTTGAAAATATAAAATACTGTTTTTGTATAATTTCAATATAATAATTATACAAAACTTCCCCTTAGGCAATTTTTAAAAATATTTCACTTAATTTTCAGCAATTAATTATGCTGCTGAATTAAAATCGTTTTCGTTTTATATTCAATAATTAATCATGTGATTTTTTTCCATTGTTGAAAACTAAAAAAAGAAGAATTTTGTTTAATATCTGCGTAGAATACAAAATGAATTAGAAGACAGAAATTACAATTACGCCAAATTTAAAGATAGATGAACCGCACACTAATATTGCATTTTCAATAACTCTAAAATACCATAAGATGGGTCTCTATTTGAGAGTTTTCATGCATTTATTAAACAAAATTTATGTAAGACAATTAAATAACATGGATTTGATATGTAACAGTTTGATGAAAACATGAACATGAAGTTACGCTTAACCAAATAGCTAGAATTAAATATCATGAATATCCTAATGAACCAGCTTGTCTCAGATGATGACAAGTATTCCATAATCGTAATTCTTGTAAAGGAACCTTTTCAAAGGACAACACGACATTTAGTACTTGACAAAAATAAATGCATTGAGTAAACTTGAAAGCCAAATGTTTGCACATTTGAAAAAAGCAGGAAGCTTCTGCTTGAAACTTTCTCGCACCTTCTGTGCCAGCAAACATTTCACATAGTTCAGGCTTACTACAATTAAGAAATATTGTTTGTCATGAATTTAACTTTTACTGGATCTATCGTTTCATCCTTGGCGAGTGCTTTGGCGATTTATCCTTGGCAGGCTTTTAATAGTAACCAAAAATCAAATTTCTGTATTTTTATTTGTGTTTTTTTTTTGCCAACCGATTGGAACAACTACAATTATAGCCATAACATCTGAGTACAGACCAACATACGGTCTGTACTTTACGGATTTGGTTCAAAATTTAATAGGTATCAATACCATAGTTCTTAATACTACATACCAAATCTTATATATCTACCTCTCTTCGCCTTGTATTTATCTTGCTAACTTATATTCGAGCAGCTGGGCAGACAATATTCCTCTGGGTAGAGTTTGCTAAAAATTTAATAGAAATATGCACATTTCATATGAAAACAACTAGATATTTAATATGTACCAAATTTCATCAATCTTGATGAAAGAGTTTCTGAGCTTTCTTATTCACATACAAAAGGACGGATATTTTCCAAACATGTGTTTTTTGATATCAGAAGGTCTAAAACGTGGATATTCGTTAAAATTTCGAATTCGAATGCAAATTTCAATCTGCATTAATTTCTTGGGCATATTTAATGTCAAATAGCATATCCAAATAGTAAGATTAATTGTCAAGAAATAATAAAAATAGTTTCGATGTACATTAATTTCTTGAGTATATTTAACGCTAAATAGCAAGATTTACCATCAAAAAATAATGATAATAATTTTTAAAAATACGTTTTTATTAGTGCAATGAAAACTCCAATTTTTTTATTATTTTTCCCCTTATTTTTTAAAGTTTATTATTATTATTATTTAAAAATCTATATTTTTTGGCATTGTTTGGAATGCTTAATACTTTTAACAAAAAACTACATTTGCATAAAATATTATAATACACAAAGTTAATTTATCATCTGAAGCAGTTTTTGATTAAAATGTTAAAATTAATAGTTGAATCAGACGTTGTTTAAAACTTTTCAAAAATTGTGTAGAAAAACGATTTCGGAAATATTGAAAAGATATTTGAATGAGCATTTCAAGACAGTTAATCAGATAATTTTTTATTAAAATAATTCAAATTAATCAAACTAATAAATACTCCTTTTATAGATTCTAATTGGCTGGTTTTAAGCTTTTTTGTATTTTTCCAAGGTTATAGTAATATGTAAACTATTTTTTTCATTTCTTACTTGTTTCGTCTTAATTAGGCAATATTCCATCAATGATGAATATTCATTTACACTGTGATTTCTATTTAAAGAACGTCAATTCTTATCGTAACATAATAGCTAATATATGTTTAAGACACATTGTCTTTCATAGGCATTAATTTCTTTGATAGGGTGATCAAAATTGCATGGTGTTTGAAAAAGAAATAATCAATAGTTTTAATAATAAATAATTTTAATAATATAGTTAAAAAGAAACTACTTTTATGAATTAAAAATGTAAAACTTTTTCTTAGTTTTTATTTTAAAATATTCAATCATGAAATAAAATTCTATTATATTAATCCGCCAATAGATAGTTGTATCGTTATACAGTTCGAAGTTGAAGAGCAGGTTTTAGAGGGCAAGTATCGTCCTTGCCATGTCAATGGGGATGAAAGTTACAAAGATCATTCCAAAATACCCCATAAGTTACTTGTAAATATGTCGTTAATATAACTCATCTAAACTAAACTTAATTCACTGAGAGATGAATTTTGAAAGTATTAAAATAATGTATTTTCATCCTGAAAGCGCAAACTTATGTAATTTCATAATTCTAGCTCATTAAATGAAATTTATCTAATTTCAAAACTCTAGCTCATAAAGTGAAATTTACACAATTTCGAAATTCCAGGTAATTAAATGAAATCTGCGAAATTCAGAATTCTAGCTCATCAAACAAAATTTGATAGTTTTAAAATTCTAACTAATCAAATGAAATTTACATAATTTTAAAGCTCTACCACATCAAATAAAATTTTCACAGTTTTAAAATTCTAACTAATGAAATGAAACTTACACAATTTTAAAGTTCTTCCTCATCAAATGAAATTTATGAATTTCAGAATTCTACCTCAAATTATATTTGAGCAGTTTTAAAATTCTAGCCAATCAAATGAAATTTACACAATTTTAACCTCATCAAATGGAATTTACGAATTTCAGAATTCAAGCTCATCAAATGAAATTTGTGCAGTTTTAAAATTCTAACGAATCAAATGAAATTTACTATTTTCAGAATTTCAGTACATCAAATGAAATTTAGGACATTCCAGAAACAAGTTCAATGAAATTAGGAAATGAATAGCAAGAAATTAAAAGTAACTCGATTTCACATTTTCTGCAAAGTCTTTTTAAAACTTGATTTCTTGGAAAAACCTTCCTGTCCCAATTTCATTGCCAAAAAAAAGAGAGTAACTTCATCATCTTTATGCTTCATGAAAAAAATGCATGATTCATAGGTAGACTTGGAATTCCAGGTAAAGGAAAGAAAGAAATGAATGTCTTGCTAAATATAACAGACATTCCCTCTTATAAAATGATCCGATCAGTCAACGCACATCCACATTTAGCATTCAGTCGATGCGATTCAAATTTTGTAAACGATAATAGACAAATATAACGATAATAAACAAACAAAAACGATAATAAACAAACAAAACAAACAAAAACGATAATAAACAAACAAAACAAACAAAAACGATAATAAACAAAAACTGTAAACGATAATAGAAAATAATACATAATATACAAGCATATTAATATTTGCCGTTATAAATTAAATAATTCATACAATATTTCACTTTAATTGCACCTCTTAAACTCTAATAAATGAAACTTTGACTATACTCATGTCCAAAAAAAAGGTCAAAAAAATGTTTTTCAAAGTAATTCTAAATGGCTATCAGTAAAATTTAAACAAATTATATTTTATGTACTGTGAAGGACTGGTTATATGATATTAACCTTTGTTGTGTGAAAAAATGTTGTTTAGCATTAGTTTTTGAGAAACTAATGAAATAAGGCCGTTTAGGCATCTGGGATTTTTACCTGTAATTTTGCGAATATTGCATTAAATCAAAAAATTTAACATGTTTCCAGTGAGAGGGAATTCTCATAATCGTTTATACAATAATTTGAGATTGAGAGCCGTTGGCAGATTTGAAGCTGGGCAGTCTCAAATGAAGTTGGCTCGATGATTACAAGTGGCACAAAAAGTGTGGAATCAATTCCAAACAAGTGGTACTGTAACCAGGAAGGTAGTCACTGACAATAACGCCTGCACAGAACAGCTATTAGGCACTAAGCGCACATCGGCATAGCTTGACAACGGTTCCTCAACTTTCACGTGACCTTGCTGCTGCGTCTGGAATAAGAATTTCCAGACGTCTAGCAGAGAGGGCCCTTTATGCCCGGTAACCACTCGTGTGCTTTCCTTTGATTGCATTCAACAGAAAAGCCAGTTGTTGTGGTGGCGAATATATCAGTCTTGGGCATAGCAAGAATGGGGCATGTTCTTTTCACTGATGAGTCGAGATTTACCACACAGAGTGGCACTCGTCAAATCTTCATCTGGAGAGAGCAAGGGGCTCGCTATCATCCCTCCTACGTAAAAGAAATCGACAGATTTGGTGACAGAGAAATCCTTGTCTAGGGTGGCATAATGTTGGGCACTCGTACACCACTGCACATCTTCGATGCGTGTATTGTCAATGCACGCCACAATAGGAATGAGATCCTTGAAGCCTATGTGAGTTTGTTCCGGATTGCTTTTGGCCCTGACTTCATATTTATAGACAATAATGTGGCTCCACATAGAACATAGATCATTGATGATTTTTTTGTGGAAAACGATATTCGACGTACGGATAAGACCCTTCAGGTCTCCGCAACCCAATCTTACAGAACATTTTTGGGATGGTCTCAGAAGAGCAATTGCACAGCTTAATCCCCCTTCTAATACCCTCCAAGAGTTGAAGGATGGGCTTTGTTGCTCCAAGCATTTATTGACACCCTCATAAACAGTGTGAAAGCTCGTTGTGAAGCCTGTAAAGCAGTACACGGTGGTCAAACTCCATATTAGACAGGCTTTTCCCGAGATGAATGCTTTATGTCTGATTAATAATGCAATACTTTTTGATGTACCCTGTTTCTTAAGTCCCATTTAAAATCTTTTCCACGTTGTTATGTGTCTTTGTTCTTTCTTCCATTGTAGTGTATCTCTGAGCCAAATTTCGTAGCAACACAGTGAATAGTTTTTTACTTTTCACAGATTTTATGTTTGTTACCTTAATTTTGGACATGAGTGTCTTTTAGATTGATTTTCTAATACAGTTAAAGTTCCTAATACAGTTAGAATCGAAAAAACTAATTTAAATTACTATTTCAATTCTTTAATTTCTCTTTCAAATAATAGTAATTCTCTTTTAAAGTTGACAGCTTTGAATGTGATACCAATCGTCTTTTTCTATGATTTCATTTCACTAGTAAACACACATGTAATTTTTCTCTTTTAGGTTATGATTCTTTTTAATTACATGGCGTAATTTCTGCTATAAGACAACAATAAAGAAATGCTTGAACTCCATCAGTGACAACAATCAACTTTAATATACACTGAAGTGACAAAAGTCATGGGATAGCAATATGCAAATATACAGATGGCAGCAGTATCGCAGCGAAAAGGTATAAATGCGCAGTTCGTTTTCCAGAGCTTTCATTTGTGTTCAAGTTATTCATGTGAACAGGTTTTTCGTGATTTATGGCGGCACGACGAGAATTAACAGACTTTGAACGTGGAATGTTAGTTGGAGCTAGACGCATGGGTCATCCCATTGCGGATATCGTTAGTGAATTCAACATTCCGAGATCCACAGTATCAAGAGTGTGCCGAGAGTATGAAATTTCAGGCATCACATCCCATCATGGACAGCGCAGTGGGCGACCACCTGCACTTAACTATCGAGACCGCCGACGTCTGTGTAGAATGGTCAATGTTAATAGACACACAACACTTCGTCAAATAACTGCAAGAATCAATGTGAGACGTACGAGGGACGTGTCCGATAGGACTGTGCGGCGAAATTTGTCTTCCTTGGGCTATGACAGCAGAAGATCGACTCGAGTGCCTTTACTGACAGCACGACATCGCCTGCAGCGACTCTCCTGGGATCGTGAGCATATCGACTTGTCCCTATACCAGTGGAAAACCGTGGCGTGGTCAGATGAGTCACGATTTCAGTTGTTACGAGCTGATGGTAGAGTTCGAGTGTGGCGCAGACCCCACGAAGCCACGGACCCAAACTGTCAGCAAGGCACTGTTCAAGCTGGTGCATAATGGAGTGGGCTGTTTTTACATGGCATGGACTCGGTCCTCTGGTGCAACTGAACCGATCATTGATTGGAAATGGTTATCTTCAGCTGCTTGCAGATCACTTGCAGCCATTCATGGACTTCACGTACCCACACAACGATGGGATTTTTATGGAATGCAATGCGCCATGTCACCGGGCCAGAACTGTTCGTGATTGGTTTGAAGAACATTCCTGACAGTTCCAGCGCATGATCTGGCCACCTAGATCTCCCGATGTGAATCCCATCGAGCATTATGAAACATCATCGAAATGTCCGTTCGTGCCCAAATTCCTGCACCATCCACACTTTCACAATTATGGACGTCTATACAGACAGCATGGCTCAATATTCCTGCAGAGGACTTCCAACGACTTGTGGACTCCATGACACGTCGAGTTGTTGCACTTCGCCGGGCAAAAGGAGGACCGACACGATATTAACAGTCATCCCATGACTTTTTTCACTTCAGTGTATAGTAAGACAATGTAACGTTTTCTCGTTTCATAGGGCATTAGACATTTCAGCTAGATGCAATATCACCCGTTTCCCCAGACATCCCTAAGAACCTATGGATTATCAGATGGGGATCACCAATAAAGTCATTGTATCTGATCATTTGTGGTTTTCAGACAGAGGACCACAGATGTGTGTTTCGTCATTACAAATACATCCATCATATCTTCCAGAGAGAACACTAAAACTTCCAGAGAGGTAGTTAATAGTTAGAAAAAATTCGAATTCCAAATTTTGATATATTCCGTCGTTTTAGCAAACCTAAAAAGAAGGGATATTTATTTTAAACACAGATTTTTTGGAATCTCATCTTTCAATTAAAAAAAAACAATTCAAAAATACATTGAACGAAGTGGATGAAAATTGGTACATGTGCCTTAAATAAATCCATAAATTTCTATCATTTAGCTAAAGTCCATTCAGAGCAAGTCTCTCTATTGCACTGTATGAATAAAAATTAATATGATAACTACAAAACGCAAACAGCTAGAAGGATAAAAGCTTCTGAGGGTAAAGACCCCTGAGCACTCAGAGGGCAGAAGTCTTACTTATAGCTCAAATGAAGATGACACACACATTGCTTCCACAACCCCATTTTACAGGGGGGGGGGGGCACATTCATACATCTCACAGATAGAACACAGAACAACCATGCTCGAACCGGGGAAGCCCAGATCACGGGGAAGACCCACTATCCCTATGCCAAGAAGCCCGCTGGATAAAGTTTGGTAATCAGGTTTGGCATTGTAAATGTGCCCCCTTGACAATCCGTAAGTCGTGCATTATCAAAGGGATACACGATTACTTCTTTTATTCCGATAACTAAAAAACGCTATATTTGCTTTTGTTGTTACTTGTTTGTTTGTTTTTGCTATCTTTTTAATTAATTTTGGAAATAATTTCAGCTCAGTTCCACTCTTTAAGTGATAGTTCCGAAAACGCGATTGTTATGGATTATCTGTGAAATACAAAACGACCACTACTATAAGTATTTCTTACTTTAACTTCTCTCTTTTTTTTATTTTCTATTTTGTATTTTCTATATCAATAATTCTAGAATTTTTAATTAATTTTTGTGCTCAATTTTGCAGCTTTAAGTCATAATGTATCTCATAAATACAATAATTTTTTTTCGTTTGCATGTACATTATTCGTATTAGTTTAAATTTCGTGAAATAACTATAATTTTATTTTATCTTTTTGATAAAGGTATGAATTGGGCTCCAATAAAGATATTTTGATATTTCAGATAAAATAATTTAGTGGGAACTCAAAAATTAATTTGTTTGGATATTCAGAATCTGAAAATAGCAATAACGAAAAACTATAAGTGTAGTTTTTTAGTTTTGTTTTATTAACGACCCATTTTAAAGCAAAACTAAGGCTATTTTGGACTGACATTGTTATTTTGAGCCGCGATCAGATGAAGAAGACGACACCTGAGCCGGCACCCACCCCTTTTCCACACCATGCCACACCAACGGGATGACGTTTGGCCCTAACGGATTTATATTTCAACATAACCATTTACACGACTGTTCTTCAGTGGAATCAGGTCTCGAACCGAAAACCCTACGGCTCGCGAGTCAAGACATTACCTGCAGGCTACCGTGGGCCCCACTAGAGGCGTGAGAAGTGTAAAATGAAGAGAAGGAAGATTTTGATACAGATTCATCTGGTAATATAGAGGCACGACCAGAAGATTCTTACAGTGAGCGGATCAATACTGATGAATGTGGTGGAAAAAAACAAGAACAATATGTCGTTTTTAAGAAACACAAAAATAATGTATTCCATTCTGTTACAAACCTGTATTACTGCTTCCCAGCATGGTTAGATTAATCACTGGGTAGACCATTTTACGACCAGATCTGATCCGGTGCCAAATCAGTAATCTTAGAGCTTGCCGACCATTACAGCTTGGCTAAGTATTTGATGACTTTAGTGATAAAATAGATATTACTAAAAAGCGATTGAGCCAATAGGAACCGAAAAACACCTGATTTTTCTAGAACCTATTCTGCCGGTCTCGGGGAACTGTAAAAGGCCCGCAGCTCTCAAGCCGAAGTTAGTCGTGAAATAAATCGTGTATTGAATCGTGGAAATTTGACGGTGCAATAGTTAGATCAGTCCATCGAAGCGCAATCGTTATGTGGAGCTCAAGCAGTTGCTGAATTGAGCGGTATGCCGAGTCCTAGTGTTTAATAGTAAAGTAGCATCGTGTCGTGTCTGGAGTACCCAGTTATGTAGTAGTAGTGAGTTGGCATTTGGATACAGTTAAAGCGAGAGGACAGTGGAGAATTGCAGACGTTAAGAGGGACCATACAATGAAGCTACGTAGATTTCATCCGTCTGCTAAATTCTATCTAGCCAATTTGTGTGCTATTGTTGTTATCATTACGGATTATTAGTAGTTTGTTATTATGTACAGCTGTGTTTTGTCTGCGTTTGTCTTGTCTGTATATTTGCTGCCCTTGTATTAGTGTCATCGTGTTCAATAAATGCCGTTACTAAAGTATATTTATCTGACTGCAACTCCAAAAAGAGCCTAGGATATTCTGTAACAATTGTTATTAGTGGGAAAAAAACATCTTTTAATTCTCAAGAAAAAGAAACTACAAACAACTTGCCTGTAAAGCTTGCATGTGTAAAATATAGTAAAGAGTAAATATAAATAATATTGTAGAACTTCGGCTTACTCGAAAATAATATCCTGGTTAAAATTGTAACCAATCAATATATTGATATTATAAAAAGTAATCATATGCGTGATAGAGAGGCTTTATAGATTGATGTGACTGAAATCAAAGTGTTTCTCGGATTTTTGTTCTTAAATGATTTCTTTAAAGCAGAATGATGAAATATTCATGATTTGTGTGAAATAAGCGGGTTGGAAGTGAAATATTTGGTTTAGCCATAAGTTTGAAAAGGTTCAGATTCCCCTTCCTGGTAATTCGATTTGATAAAAGGGAAGTAAGATCAGTAAGGAAAAAAAAAAACGATCGTTTGGCTCTTATACGTGAATTATTTAAAAGATTTGTTTCAAATTATCAGCTATCTTGAATTTCAGTTGTCTTGAGGCTTTTGTAAACTTGGAGTATTGATTTTTTGCATGCATGATTTTCAAGTGTATTTTAATGTATTAATTATTTTGTAAACCATAAAATATTGCTACAAACCTGTAATATTGCTTCCCAGCATGGTTAGTAGATACAATATTGTGCCATTGGACCACGTGATAGACCATTTTATGATCAGCTCTACTGGGTGATGATCGGGTACAGCATCAGTAATCTCAAAGCGAGGGCGATAAACTTGGCCACCACTCAGCAATTTGGTGACGAATTTGCCGCTTTTTATGTCAAAATAGATATTACGGAGAACTTCCAGAATGTTAGAAATTGGTCAATAGGTAACGAGATATGTCTGATTGGTCCAGAACCTACTCTACAGCCTCATGGGAACTATAAAAAGCAGGCAGTCTCAAGCTGTTGTCAGTCAGTACCCATAGTACCCAAGTATCCATATCCCATCTGGAAGCGTGTCCTCGAGAGGATAGCAAGGCAACGACGGAATAGGTGAATCCATCTGGGGAAGAGTCCTGGTGTTTATTATAGAGTCATCATCGAATCGTGAGAGGAGTAGCCAACCAAGTAGTAATGATTGGCAATTGGATTTAGCTAAAGCGAGGAGATAGTGAAGAATTGCAGACGTTTGGAGAGACAGCTGAATGTAGATTCGCTCCTTCTGCTGAATTCTGTCTGGCACCCTGTATGCTGTCTTTTTTTACTACCTATTACTTCTGGTGCACTACTGTTTGTTGCAGTATACTGGTGGGTGTTGCCTGTGTTCGTCGAATCTGTATATTTGTTGCCCATATATTATTGTCTTTGTGTTCAATAAACGTAGTCGTCTGTCACCAAAGGACAACTTATTTCATCAACCAACAAATCGTCGAAAGAACCCCAGTAGAGTATTCGTAACTATATATACATAATATCAAAAAATCTAATTTAATGCAGTTTATTTCTACTTTAAATTGCATTTTTATCTATATCTTTTATTAATGTTAATAATATATACTGGTATGTTCAATTTATATAGCTCAATAACATTTTATATAAAAAGTGCGCATTCAACAAAGCGTTATTAAATTTTACAGCATATCTGTTAAAGGGTTGGCGGTTTGTCAGGCTATGCTTTCATATGCAAATAAATGCGATGACTTAAACAAAGTTAACGCGGTATGTGATCTAATTATTGCAATTGTAAATCTGTGTCAAACTCGGCTAAATACATATTTGGTTTTCTGTTACTTACGAATTACCCATATCCCATCGATTAATCACCAAAAAAAATCTTCAAAGATCATACAAAATGAGTTCTTTTATTTATATTGCACAGCAGTGATATGTAGATAATAATACAAACTCACTTATTTTCTTTGCTAATCAACTCTCATGTTTTAAATTCTGAAAATGCAATCTGAGCTCTCATAATGTAGCTTAAGATCCAGAATTCTATGACAGGATGGAAAAGGAGAATACTACCATAATCAGAATGCATGCGAGAAAGCTTGGTAGAAACCACATTCACGGAATACTCATACTCATACAATACCAATGCACAAACCAAGCGCTAACTCGTTCGAAGTGTAACACTTTCTAATAATGCCAGCGCGCCAACCAAGAGCCAACATCTTCGAATAGACACACGCTTTAATAATAGAGTGTGCCAACCCCCTCAAAAGGCAACACTCTTTAATAATGCGAATACGCCAACAAAGCGCCAACCGCCAATCTGAAATATGGCAGTACAATGCCAACTGCAAGACTATGAGTATGTAGAAATGCCAACCTCGTGAATTAATTATATTAAGCTCTAAATTGCAGCATTGGCTAAATGTAGAATTGTTGTTTTGTAATTGTATAATGTATTGTATAATTAGTTTTCCATTGAATTCTTTTATACTGTTAATGCCAGTTTTCGTACATTGTTGTTACAAATAGACTAAACTTCCCTAATGCTCTAGAATTTCACGTATATCAACAAAGACAAATAAAGACTATCAGTGTTTCAGCAACAAACAACTATTTTTAAAAACAAAACTCCTAGTTGTCAAAATAAACTAAAGAGAGTAGTTGCTTTTTAATAGTTAGATAAAAGACAAGTCTTGTATAAAGTATTCTCGAGAATATGTAAAAGAAACTCCTTTTAAGAACATTTAAATTTAAAAAAATATTTAATTCCAATCCTTTTTGTTTCAACATCAACATAAAATTAGAATCAAAACTAAACACAACGTTTATTTATATTTTTTCTGTATTTAATTCATAGCATTCAAATTATTAAAACCAAGCAAACAACTGCACAATATGCTCATTATTCATTAAATCCAAAATTAGACACGAATATATAATTTTGGCGTAAAATTTATGTTCTTTCGTTTTGCTTGTTGCTTTTTTATTGTCACTTTCACATGCGTATGAGTACAATAATTGACAGACGGTAACACAACTTTGATGCATTTAGCTTGAAATTTTATGCAGATTTAATAAAAAAAACCATAGGCCAAATCTTATTAAGAAAACCAAACACCGAATTTTAGGAAAGGTACTTATAGCCTAATAGGGTCGATCCTATTTTAGCCCACCCCTGACGCCAATTTAAAAACTCGCCAAATTATCAGCGATAATGATTTTAAAATGGCAACCCTGACAACGTCTGAAGAGAAATGCGGCAACCCTACGGAACCTCATTGGTTGATTTAAACTCTGTTAGAAAACTATTTAATCTTATTGGTACTTTCAATTACTTTCAAATACTTTCAATTTGGCGTGATTTTGAAAAATTGGCGAGATTGTGAAAAAGTCGCCAGGGTGGGCTAAAATAGGATTTTACCACCTAATAATAAATCTAAATGCCAAATCCTGGGAATAAAACTATTTACCGAATTTTATATGTGGAAACATATCCTAAAATCTAAGAATAAAAATATTTGCCGAATTTAGCAATGGATAAAATCATAAGTCAAACACTAATAATAAAACTTTATATCAAAATCCACGAATAAAAGTATAATTCGAATCCTAGTCATAAAAATATATGCAAAATTCTTGGAATAAATTGATGTGTTAAATCTCAATAATAAAACTGTATACCAAATCCTATCCACAAACAAAAAAAGTCTTAAGAATTTTATATAACAAATCTTATATATCTTTTAATCTTATCTCTATAACAAATCTTAGACGTAAAACTATATTTAATATCCCAGGAATAAAATATGTTAAATATTAAGAATAAAGTTATATGTTACATCTTAGGAATAAAACTATATACCAAATCTTAGTCATTAAAAAATCTTAGGAGTAAAACTGTATGCAAAATCCTAGTCCTATAACTATACACAAAATCCCAGGAATAAAATAACATATTAAATCCTAAGAATAAAACTATATACCAAATCCTAAGCATAAAATCATGTAATAAAATCTTAAAAAATAAAACTGTATGACCAATTCTAGTCATAGAAATATATACAAAATCTAAAAATTAAAATTATATGACAAATTCTATGAATAAAATTATATGTTTAACACTAATCAAAACCATAAAAAATAATAAAATTATACATTAAATATCATTCATAAAGCTTGTTATATTCTCTGTTATATTATCTAGCGACAGTCCATCTGTCATTTGGCAAATTTATGTCAGGTTTACATTCGGTCAGTTATTAGGCAGACAGTAAGCAGCACATGCGTGTAAAACGACAGGTTTATGTTTGCTACAGTTTTATATAAAATAAATTCAATCATTCCATGCTTGGTTATAAATAATCGTTTTGGCGCCCCTGAATTTTTTCTTTTTCATTTCGTATCGTATTAAAATAATGGATATTTACACAGAAGAAACATGATAAAATTTATTTAAAAAAGTCAACATACCCAAGCTTGGAGAACTATAGAAAAAAAATGATGAATAAAATGAAAAAAAATACAATCACCAAAAAGAGCAAAGAGCCAAAAATGTCGAATTAATCTATGATCATTGATCAATTTCTTCTCGCCAAGAAAACCATATCAAATTCTACAAACGCATGTGCAATAAGAGAAAAATACAATATGCAAATACAAATACAATATACAAGAGAAAAAGTCCCCGTTGGGACAACTACCTGCCATCGACCTAATAGCATTTTTCAGTTTTTCTACGCATGCGTGGCTTACTGGCCATCTAATAATTGGGCGAGCTTAAACTGGACATTACTGCGCACTTTTGTACAAACCTGTTAAGTTTTGATTTAAAGAACCTGAAATCAACTTCATCATTTATTTATTACCATATTAAATAGAAGAAAATTGAAATAAAAGAAAATACCATCTCAGGATAAAATTTAAATATTTTTAATAAGCTAGAATTATACTTACAGCTCTAAAATAATATCATTGTCCTTTCCATAAGACATTTATCTTTCTAAAAATTTAAAAAAAAAAACTCTTCCGTTGCCATTTGATCTCGTAATAATATTCTTAGCTTTCCGAAATCGAAAAGTTGCGTGAACTTTCGTGACTAGTGCTACGGCTGCTAGCATTCAACATTGTTTTCACACGCTGGCAAAATTCCAAAAATGATGAACACAATGAAAGATCAAAATGACAGAAGTGGAATTTTTCTAGCGAGCTTTCTCATCATTATAATACTTTTTTTATGTGCTTTCAATCCCAGAATTATATTTATTAGAATACAAAATATGATTATATTTATATCGTTAACATAATATCATTGTCATTCTATAAACATTTATCGTTCTTAAGTTTTTTTTTAATACTATCGCTTCCGTTGCCATCTGATCTCGTAATATCTCCACCAATACGAAATCAAATCATTAAGTGAACTACCGTGACTTGTGCTACGGCTACTAGAATTCAACATTGTTTTTACAAACTGGCAAAATTCGAAAAATGGCTCTTCAGACTCCTAAAGATTGAAAATAAAGATATTTGTGAAAATTTTCTTAAGAAAGTTTTCACTATTATTGTAATTTGTGAACCAAAGTGTACTTTTTGCGTATCTTTTCTGTACTATATATTAGTTTGATTTCAAATTTCTTCACAATCTTTTAAGAGACATATTCTCGTTAACTAAAAAGATATTTAAATATTTATATCTTACTACAAAAATAAACCTGTTAATCTTAGATACTGACAAAGAAAAATATAAGTTAAACATTCGTTTTTTATATATTAATGAAATGCCCTAAATCAAAATAATATTTCTCATTGTCTATTATTAATGAAATATCAACTACCAAACACTGTTAAGCTTTTTATAAAATACAAATTCTTTTTTAAGATTTGGAACCGTAGCTTTCATTTTCAAAGCTTTGTTAAACTTTTTTTGTATGCAGAAAAAAATTGTACATTTTGGGATAGTATTTCTCATACTTCAGAAAACATAAAAGTTATGAAGAATCAGAATAATTTTGATTTTTTTTATAGAATTTCTTCAAATTTTGTCCTTTAGTCAGATTAAACACTCAGTTTTCTCCGAAAAATTTCCCCACAATTTAGATACGCTTCAATTCCCTTATCAGATTTCGCATCAAAAAAGTTTCAAAATATCAAGATGCTTTATAAATCAAATGATATTCCACAAAATCTTTTTAAAACTTAATTTCCCTGAAAACCCTTTCAAACTCGATTTCTAGGTTGCCAAAAAAAAGTGAAAGGATCACCTTTTATCAAAAGGAAAAATAGCGTCCATCATTCATATCTGGATTTCAGATTTCCACGTAAAAAGAAAAGAAAAAATGCTACTACTAAATATGATGTTAACATTCCCTTTAATAAAGTTATGCAACCTGCAATATACATCAGCTTTTCACTCACATCAAAATGCCTTTGGATTAAGAAGTTCTTGGAACAACGAAAGGAAAAAATACATACGATAAGTAAAAAAGTTGTAAATGATGTGTTAAAAGCAAGCGCCTTAATGCCAGGCATTAGGAGGTAAGTAATAACATATTCATTTTTTCAAAATGACAAGCTAAACATTTCCTGGAGTTCTGGAATTTGACCCACATCAACAAGAGAAAAAAATCAATGTGTGAGAAACAAACATCTAAAAAATAAATAAATGTCTCATTTTGCATGCAAGCGGAAATCTTCACCCGAATCCTACCTGGAATTTTGGGCAAAAGGGTACTTAAACATATTCCCTCTCAACGCCTTATTTCGTGCTAAAACATATCTCAAGATAGAGAAAGTGAAGGAAAAAAAGTGACACTGAGGAGTAATAAGGTCCCTATTATCTGTCCATTACTCGAACGTAGCATCTTCTGCGAAATTCCGGTGAAAGATCTGAAAGTAATACACATAAAAAAATAAAAAAATGTATGCATTTTACCTGGAAATACGCGCCTTACGCACTACGAAATAAGTACATTGCGCACCCCAGGTAAGTTCTTCGGAGTAAAAAAGATCAATATTACGAATCGTTTGCTGTTTTGTGAAAGATATCGTCTGTCATATCGGCGGAAGGCGAAAAAAATTGGAATGGAATAAAGAATAATTCGGTTGCTTCGATCTGGGAAAGAAGCGAAGTTTTTCTGTTACTTTTGGAAGATGAAATATTAGCACGAACATATTTAGAATATGCTAGAACAATGAAATAGAATATTTTAAAAGATAATTTTCTCAGATAAATATTTGAAACAGAAAAAACAATTTTTACATTCTGAATCTATACAAATAAAAGCATAAATTCATATACTTGATACAATAAAAATACGCATTAATTATGTAGTACCAAGTTTGCTCGCAAACGTTCAGAAGATTTTAGCCAAGATTAATTCAACAGTTAATTTTTCGTTAGTTAAAAAATTTATTTCTATGCATTGAAACGATTATTGTATATTCAATATTGTCATTCTTATTGAATGAAAATATTGTATTATCTTTTGCGACTTCTTACGTTTTTTTAATTAAATTTTTAATTAAATCATTCTTTATGAATTATGAATACTTGTTTTCATCTTGTATACATCTTGTTTTTTTTAAAAAAATCATTTAAAATAATCAATAATTTTATAAGAAACTACATGGTTGAAAAATCGTTTGATAAAAAAAGATATCCTCATTTTAATTAAAAATAATGTTGCAGACGATAAAATAATCACGTACTTTAATAATTTAAAGAAAATAATTTTGCATTAAAAATAGTATAAATATTTTTTATTCATTTTATTTCAGTACATGTATTCCGAGAGAACTAAAATTAATTATATTTTAACCATATTTTGCTTTACTGGCATATGGCAAACATATTATATAGCTTTCAACAGTTGATTTGATATGTGATAACAGTAAACAACATAATATTAAAGAAGAATATCTATTAATGTATACTGGTGATAATATCACCATCAGCAAAGCCGCATATAACTCCAATATTTAAATCTAGAAAAATCTGTTAACTTTTTAATTACCATCGAATTGTTAATTCTATTAACACCTCCTTTAAACAATTTTAACTTTTAAATAAAATCGTTTTTTAATGTAAAAATAAATCATTTTCTCATTTTTTTCTCCTAATTTATTTTACAAAAAACTGCGATATTTTAAAACTTTGCGTTTAACCTAGAATTTTAACCTACTTAATTTTTGATTTCTCGTATACGAAGAGGGAAAAAAGAATTGTAATCGTGAAAAATTCGAAGTCGAGATTTTTACGAATTTTCACTTTTCATACCTCACTGTGTCTAAAAAACACTTTTTTGAAAAATATTTATCTGTCCGTCTGTGACAAAAATAACTCAAATACGCTTTGAGTTAGACGTTTGAAATTTGGTATACCATTTTACAGCGAATTTGTATATTTATATTAACTTTTGTGAAAAACTTTCCTTTGGAAATTCAAATATAAGTTAACACGATGACTACAAAACGAAAAGAACTAGACAAATAAAATTCGATTACAATAAAATTGTATATACCAGTCAAAATTTGAGAAACAAATCAACAAGACGTTGACCGTCTGTCGGTCTGAACAGTCAGAAATATGTAAACGGGATAATTCATAAACTCAAAGACTTAATTATATCAAATGAAATATGGAAGTTTGTGACTGTAAGTGTAGTTTTCTGTCAAATTTTTGTTTCAATCATTTTTCCTCTGAAGCATAAATTCATTTTCGAGTAATATTAACTGCTCGCCGAGAATAAGTGGCCAAAATATTTGCCAAGGATCACCAAAAGAATTCTGTAAAAATGCTAGCCAAAGGTTAATAGCTCATAAATATTGCACGTCAGTGCTGCTCAAAGCGTTCTATGCATGACAAATTTGTTAGTGTATGAGAGAAAATTTCAGATATCACTCACACTGGTTATTTACCCATTAGATTTAAATATTATTAGAATTTTTCATTGCTGTACAATAACTAAAGGATTTAAACTGAATACAAGATCCCAAAAGAGATTTTCATTTATCTTTTTAATTTTTTATCAGATGAGAGCATGATGTTGCTTGAGTTTGAGGTTTCTGAAGCCTTAAATTGGCGATTTATCGCTTTTGAGGCATAAATTTTTCGTTTTAAGGGTTATTAAAAACTAATGCAGAAGGTACAAACATTTGGCGATTTATCGCCAATTAAAGCTACAACTCGATTTCCAAATGAATTATTCACTGAAATCTTGCAAATTGTCTTAATTAATTAAGTCATTAACCAATTTAAACCGGTTTGAAACAATCACGAAACTATCAGATTACGAATGCTTCGATACTTAGAAAAACGATTTTTTTCCCTCCATCAGAAATACAAATTAGATAGAAAAAGTGGATTGGGATCAGCAAATAAAAGTATATTTTAAAATGTTAATATTGATTGAAATACGATAAAACTATTAAATTAATTGATAGGATTAATTTAGATTTTAATTAAAATTTAAAATATTATAGACCGATAAATAAATCACGTAAATGTTTCAAACAGGTTTAAACTGGTTAATGACTTAAATTAATCAAGACAAATAATCACTCAAACAATAATAATGTTCTGACATGATAACTTGAAATTTGTGATCCCTGAATTTCTTTTTTCTTTTTTTTAATTATATTTATTTATTTTATATATTACTTTCAACTTATTGAAGCAACTATGAAAAACTATTGTATTACGCAAATGCCTACAATGAAGTCCTTTCCAAGAAAGGATTTCTATTTTCTGAAAAAAAAATAATTAAAAAAAAGTTAAAGACCTATGAAACATATATATTAAACAAACTTAGCAAACGATTTTGTGCTCAATGTTATTAACTTGTTTTTAAAAATTCAGGCTTTTTCAAAATAGAAAGATAACAGGAATACAAAAAAATTATTTTTTTCACGATCGAAAAAGTTCTTTTATAAAAATTGTTTAATACCGATAAATAAAACTATCCTAATGCGTTTTTCAAACGCAATTTATACAGAGTTACGATTTCGCAGAAATTCGAAATGCTTTATACTTTAGAGCCAGAATTCTTGGAAAAGAATAATTTTTTTTATCTTAAAAACTTTTTTTGCATTAGCTCACTTGCATTTTTATAAATCATAAGGAAAGTTCTTATTATTAAATAAATAAGGAAATATAAACATATTTCATGTGTGGATGATATATATACTAGATACACGCACGAAATTTCGTGTATACATGCATTGGATTTCTCGAAACATGCTTTTTAAACCTCCATTTAAAAATTATCGATGATATACGAACTACTAACTACCCTTTAAACTAAATACTGATTTTCCAAAAGATAGTATGGGATATTTAGAACGCAATTGTTAAAACACGGCTCAATCAAATGCAATAGAATTTTACTTGAATTCAATAATAAATAATAAATAATTAAAATTTAAAATAATAAATAGTAAATAATCAAAATTTTAACCATGCAAAAAAGAAATTAGTTTCGAATTCTTATCACCAGCTATAATATGGCGCTTACTCGGAATTAAAGAAGAATTGCCAAAACCACAATTTTCGCAACAAATATACTATTTTGAACGCATTGAAATGTACTTTATTTTTCAAACAACACTATCTAAGCAGACTATTTAAATTTCTAGTTTTAAAAGAAGGAATTAATATAGAAATCTGAGTGTTTTTTTTATTATTATTAAAAATATTTTTATAACCATCAATATTGGGCACTTCAACATTGTACAATCAATATTGGGCACCTTCTAGCATACTCCCGTTATTATACCAGAGACACCTAATTTGGCGTTGGCAGTTGCGAAATATTAATTTTTGCTGTATATTTAGCATTTATATTGAATCTATCGTATCATACTTGGCGAGTGTTTTGGCGATTAATCCTTGGCTTGCGGTTAATATCCAAAAAAAGAATATGTATTTCAGATCCATTTTCCTCAATCTATTTAAAAAATTGACACAAAAATTCAATTGTATAATCATAGAATCTCGTACCAAATTTGACATATTTAAGTCATTGAGTTTTTCAATTATTGTTTTTACTTACTTCCAAAAGTAAACCGACAGACAATCAACCACTTGCCAAATTTGGTTCAAAGCTTCTATACTATAAGTTCTCTGTACTGAATTTTATCTATCTAGTTCTCTTCATTTTGTAATTATCATGTTAATTTATATTCGAATTAATCAGACAAGCAGACTTCTTCAGAGCAAATTTTACAAAGTTTGCGAATTTCGTGTAAAGACAGTATATCAAATTTTAACCGTCAACATGAAAGTGTCTTGAGTTTTTTGTCACAGACAGACATACGAACATTTCCCAAATATGTGTTTTTCAAGCTCAGGGAACGCGATCCGGTGGTCTCAAGATGAAATTTTTTGATGATTGCTATATCTTTTCTATACTACGTATAGAAGAAAGTAAAAAACATCAATTTCTCATAATTTCTGGCGTATACAGCTGCTCATTGTTAGTTTAATGAATTAATGCTTAAATTTTTCAAAGGATTAATGTGTTCAAATCGTACTAATCAGCTAAGTGATTAATTTAATTAGATTTTGAAGTCGTATTATTTATTTATTTATAATGAATTTGAGAGAAAAATTCATTTCAAAATTTCATAATGCAATGTTATTATTTTTGCACTTTTCAAAGTGTTAATCTTATATAGTAGCGTAATTTAAACAAAAGTATAAACAGATAGAAATCCCAAAAACAAAAATGTTCTAGGAGAAAAGGCAAACATTTCAAAACATATAAGAAGCAAATAATATAATAAAGGATTTTTTTCCCTTAAAATCTAGATCTTATATCAGATAAATATTTACGTAAACATCATTTACGTTACGCTATTTGTCATATTTTCCAATTCCTACAATTAGTTCACACTCTCGTTATGTACATATTTATTTCTAGATCTTGTTCAAATTTTCAATCGTTAATAAAATACTTATTAAAAATTAAATTTGTATTTGATGACACTCGATGTTAATACAGTTTTTTTGATATTAATTCCATTAATTAAATTTAATTAATTTTTAATACTTTAAATAGAGTTTTAGCAGTTTATAACGAAAATAGAGAACGGCAGGCAGTAGCTCAATCTGTATAGTGATTTCGGTATTTTTCACGTAAAGGTGAAGAATACGAGTTCAGTTCTGGCGAAAATCAATACATTTTTGATACTCAATAATTTTTTGGATAATTACTCAATAAAAAGTTACTAAAATTAAAAAAAATATTTATTAATCTAAGGAATTGAATTAAATTTTCTAATATTACTTGTTATGCACTAGCTAAGATAAAGGTAGTTAAAACTATTGTGTATTATTTTCTTCTAATTTCATTTCCTTTCATAGTATGAGCTTTTCATTAATTATGATGCTGTAAATATTCTATGACTTTAATTACTAATACTGCTTTTACAGTATGAACAAATATTTTTTCATGGTGAGAAATATAATCAATTGCTTTTTATTGAAATCATTCAAAACAGATTTTTTACTCTATTCGTGTTTCAGTTTCATAAATATTATTTTATTACCTAACATAGATGATAAATATCTATCGCTCATCTGATCTGATGCAATTATCAAGAAATATAAAACTTCATAAATATAAATTTGAGAATGTTAGTTCCGTCGCAATATTGTATTATAATAATTAATAAGAAATTAATAATTAGAAAGCAGAAAACAATTTATTAAAATTCTTCTCTTGAACTCAATAATTAAAAATATTCATTTTTTTTGTCAGTTATTTCTGTTATTTATAAAAGTTGATAAGCCTAAAACTTTCGTTCTTCAAACAGATGTCCCATATTTCCCATCTGCTCTTCGAACAAAAAAAAAACTTATCACATCGTTGAATTTTAGCTATACGTCACGCCCTCCACTGTCAACTATCGTCTGCAGAAGTTTTTCAACAAGTTCGTTTTTTGCGGTTAACCGCAGAGGAATTATCAAAAATGTGTGGCAATGACATTTTAAACGGTTCGAATCGGGAGAGATATGATTCTTCCGTAAATAATATTTCTCTTTTGTGTGACAACGTATATTTACCCTAAATGTCGGTTTTTATGAACGATCCCATTCACGCCTTTCTGTGGGTTTTGGTTTGGGTTTCAGTCGGTAATTATAGTTGTTGCTAGCCCCGTTTTCAATCGTTGTGGAGCATGCTTAATTGTTTCCAAGAAATATTTCTGAAAAGAAATGGTTCTTGACCGTGGAAGTAATATGAGTACTTTTTTCTCGTTCTTATTTTTTTCCCCACGTGTGTATTTTCAGTGGATTTTCCTAAAAATTAGACCTCACAGAATGAGATAAAAAACACACACCTTAAATAGAGAAATAGGTCATTTTTATATTAAGCTATCTTTTTTTTTCTTCAACATTGAATTGATTCTTTTTGAGGTTTTTCCGAAAAGACAAACCCATATTGTAAATTTTTTTTAAAAAAATGATGCTACAAGTAGTGTATAATTTTTTTAATTCAATTCTTTCTTAGATTAATATAGAATTTTTTTTTATTTTAGTTACTTTTTATTAAATAATTATCTAAAAAATTATTAATTGTCAAAAAAACAATTTATTTTCGCTAGAATTTAACTAACATTCTTCACCTTCACGTGAAAATACTGTAATCCTTGCATTTTTCTAATTGAGCTACTGCCTATTTATAATAGTTTCCATTACAAACTGCTAAAACTCTATTTAAAGTATTAAACATTTCATTTCATTTCGTTCATGAATTAATATTTAGAAAAAATGTGTTAACATCAGGAGTCATCCACGACGTTTTAAATATTACTTTGATTTTTTTTTAAATTAGTTTAAAAAATTATAAATTATAAATTTTAGCCAAAGCGAATTTACCTTTAATTTAAACTTTATATTTGATCGGCGGCATTGAGATAACAGTCGCTAGAGATTCATTACAGTTATTTCATTTTCATGTAAATATTGTTCTAATAAAATCATAGCAATACATGAATTATTATACTTAAATACAAAGCATGATATAAAATAGACTATAAACAAATAATAATAAAATATAATGAAGAATTCATTTTAAATATAATAAATGATAAAAACATAAATAAAATAATAATATAATAAAAAGATCAATCGTAAATTTCAAGCTATCTTGCAAGAATTTTTTCGATCACTTGATTATATTAATGCGTATGCTTCAACTTTTTTAAAAAACGAGGCTTTTTTTCTTTTGAGATTGACGAGAGCTCCTAAATATTTTTGCCAGCAAAGAAAATTTTGAAATGTTAGAATCCGGTTGAAATCGTTTTGAAATTTATGACATAATGCGCATGCATCAAGTTAAAAAAAACCAAAAAAAAAACTATGCATTTTTACTTTCGATATTGATGTGGCTCCAAGAAAAAAAATGTAATGGAAATTACCATCTATGCTTTCTTCATTGCCTATGCGTTTTCGAGCTTCATTATTTATTGCTTACGTGATTTAGAACTTCAAATCCTCTATCCAAAACAACATCATACTGTCACACGATAAAAATGAAAAAGTAATGCAAATGAATTAAACAAAGATGGAATTCGAAATATTAGCATTCTATAAAAATTCAAAATATGTTCTTGAAAATTGGTTATTAAAGAGTATGAAACATAAAGAAAGCTTTAATAAAGCATTCATAGCAATAAATTAAATAATTATTATTTGTTAATTTTAACCTAAATTTTCGAAAGGAAAAAACTATTTTTACTGTTGCTTTTGAATCCTAATATTATTAATATTTCAAACATCTTACTGATTGTCCCTTTGAGTTGCACACGCAATATTTATTTAGATTTCCCATCATTCTAAAAGAATTCTTAAAAACTGTTGCGAAAACTTATTTTTTGTCCTATTCTTAACTATCGTTTGATGCAAATGATATCCTCATTTTAATTAAAAATTAAAGAGGAAACAATATAATAATTTATTTTATTGTAATTTTTTGTATTAAATTTTGTTTAACATTTATAATATTATATTCCCACTTATTAAAAATTCTGTACTATCTTAGCATTTCTTAGAATGTTCACTTATATGGATAAAAAAAGGAAAATATTTTTGGACCCTGTAACAATTTGCATTCATTCTTCAAAGTTCTATAAATAAGAAAGGAAAAAAATAGAGATCTAAGAAATTCCAAGAAATGTATATTCATATATTGTTTGCTTAACTGTCATAAACTCTTGATTACATAAACTTTTCTAAAGTAGCATAAGGACTATTCTTGGGGCTGGTCTAGTAATTTTGAAATGTGGTCAGATGTTATGAACCCTTAATGCCATATCGTCTGAACAGAATTCTCGGTTTGCAGCTGCTGCTGTATTTATTACTTATTGCAACCGCCTTGTATTTATTACATATTTTGTTTTGGATGCTGTCATTGGTCGGTTCTCCCTACTTTTGTGGGTTTCAGTTTAGATTTCACTCTGTACTTACAGATGCAGCTGTAGCAGTTAATGTTCTTTCAATCGTTGTGAAACATATTTAAGCGTTTCTGAGAATTCCTTTAAAAGAGGCGGTTTTTGAACGTTCAACTCATGCATTTTTTGTATTAAATATTTTATCCCAAATACTGATATTTCTAGAAAGTTTTTTTTTTATTTTTTATATAGACATATCACCTGAGAATATCATTTCAAGAGTCTTTTCTAAGTGTATATAATATAATAAATATAATTATTTATTAGACATTTTTTATTAGTTTCAAGCCAATTAATAGAAAATTAAAAATAAGCTTTTGAGCCTTGTTTAGAGTGGATATCCCATATATATTAAGCTGTTATTTAATTAATAAAGTAGTTATCTTAAAGTGTCATCGAAAATTTTTTGTTTCTTTCATTCTTTTAGAAAATATCATATTTTGCATTTATTCCATTTTATAAAATCACATGTTGGACATTATCTATCCCTAGGTTTTGTTTGGGGCAATAATTTTCAATTTTAGTTTTTACCAATGTAATGGCAACGCCTTTTTTGGAAAAAATTTAAAATGGTATAAAATTTAATTTCAGTGTTTTAGGGAGTCATCGCAGAACAATGCCAAAATCTAGCTTAACTTTTTAATAAATAAATTGAAATTTTAATTAAAATTTCAAAATAAAATCACTGCTGGTTGTAGAATACATTTTTCCAGATATATATCTGAGATATCATATTTTGCTACAACGATATGCTTTTATTTTTTATGTCGAATTTAATTGCTCTGGAACAAACGATCTTTTCTATTTTACTGTTCTTTTTTCTGTTTGCCCTTTAATATTAGTAGCAAACACGCAATCTCCTTTATTATTAGTAAGGATACAGACGTAAACGATCAGTACACACTGAAGTGACAAAAGTCATGGGATAGCAATATGCAAATATACAGATGGCAGTAATATCGCAGTGAAAAAGTATAAATGTGCAGTTTCTTTTCCAGAGCTTTCATTTGTGTTCAAGTTATTCATGTGAACAGGTTTTTCGGGATTTATGGTGGCACGACGAGAATTAACATACTTTGAACGTGGAATGTTAGTTGGAGCTAGACGCATGGGTCATCCCATTGCGGATATCGTTAGTGAATTCAACATTCCGAGATCCACAGTATCAAGAGTGTGCCGAGAGTATGAAATTTCAGGCATCCCATCCCATCATGGACAGCGCAGTGGGCGACCACCTGCATTTAATGATCGAGACCGCCGACGTCTGTGTAGAATGGTCAATGTTAATAGACACACAACACTTCGTCAAATAACTGCAAGAATCAATGTGAGACGTACGAGGGACGTGTCCGATAGGACTGTGCGGCGAAATTTGTCTTCCTTGGGCTATGACAGCAGAAGATCGACTCGAGTGCCTTTACTGACAGCACGACATCGCCTGCAGCGACTCTCCTGGGCTCGTGAGCATATCGACTGGTCCCTAGATCAATGGAAAACCGTGGCGTGGTCAGATGAGTCACGTTTTCAGTTGTTACGAGCTGATGGTAGAGTTCGAGTGTGGCGCAGACCCCACGAAGCCATGGACCCAAACTGTCAGCAACGCACTGTTCAAGCTGGTGGTGGCTGCATAATGGTGTGGGCTGTTTTTACATGGCATGGACTCTGTCCTCTGGTGCAACTGAACCGATCATTGATTGGAAATATTTATCTTCAGCTGCTTGCAGATCACTTGCAGCCATTCATGGACTTCACGTACCCACACAATGATGGGATTTTTATGGAATGCAATGCGCCATGTCACCGGGCCAGAACTGTTCGCGATTGGTTTGAAGAACATTCCGGACAATTGATCTGGCCACCTAGATCGCCCGATATGAATCCCATCGAGCATTTATGAGACATCATCGAAAGATCCGTTCGTGCCCAAACTCTTGCACCATCCACACTTTCACAATTATGGACGTCTATACAGACAGCATGGCTCAATATTCCTGCAGAGGACTTCCAACAACTTGTGGACTCCTTGACACGTCGAGTTGTTGCACTTCTCCGGGCAAAAGGAGGACCGACACGATATTAACAGTCATCCCATGACTTTTGTCACTTCAGTGTATAATGGTCTAATGAAAGTTATTAATAAAAAGTTCTTTCTCCTGTTATTTACACTATTTTATTAGTACAAAAAAATTTTAATATATATTTTACGGAATTCTCTTTAAGTTTTACTGTGCTTACATATTGATTATGGGTTAGTTCTTTTCTTTTCCTATTTGCTGTTTAATGGCTCCAGATGAAATTCTTAGCTGATGCGATTTTTTAAAAAAACATTCATTGTCATTTTAGTTTATTATATTTCTATGAAGAAATTCTATGGGAGTAGTCTCTCTTAATCGTTCTCGCATATTTTATATTTTTAATAAAGGTGCTAACATAGCTATCACAAGATTGGAGGAGCATTTAGCAAGAATGTGTGAGTGAGTAACTTTTTATTTTCAAAATCCTGCAAATGAAAATTAAGTACTTTGTATCTCAGAAAATTTTAATTCTTATATTATTAACCACATGTTATTTGATAAAGAATACTTTGAAAGATTTTATTAGCTGAATATTTTTGCCGATTAATCGCTGGTGCGCAGTTAATATATAAAAAACCATAAAAACAAACATGTATTTCAAATATTTTTTTCCTAGCGATTTAAACCAACATCTGCTTCAATCAAAATGCTAATTACAGGATTTTGTGTTATAATTGTAGTCACAAAATTACGTAACGAGTTTCATTCAATTAAACTCGTGCGTTCTTGAATGATCGCATTTATTTGCATGTAAAAGTGCAGATAGTCAGACAACCAACCTTTTACGGTTGGTTCCAAATAATATAGATCTGTATTTTGGATATTAACCCTTTGCACTTGAGGGGTACCTTTCACTCACCATTCAAGATGGTGCATGGTTTTCACGTTTTGTTTATTTATTTTTCAGTTTTTATTGCTAAAAACGCTTATAGAATGGTAAAAAGAAATAGATTAATTTTTAAAAGAATTCGACAATTATGTATGTTTATTTTTCAGAGAAAAATACAAATATTTGTATTAGATGAATAATTATGCATTCCATTACTTTTCCGAGTGCAACAGTTTAAATCTATGCACCGAATTTTAACCATTTAATTATTTTCGTTTTTTGGTTACAGTATTATAGGATAAGATATATAGATAAACTTCCTCTTCATGAATTTCGTTCAAATTTAATATAAAGAAAATATAACTAATTTCATATGTCTCAAAGCATTTTTGAGATCCTTTTTCCAGATAAACAAAGGAATATCTATAGATAGATAGATATATATAACTCGGGGAAGACCTAAATTTGATAATAGGAGAAAGTAAAAATGAATATACAGATTATTTTTTAAATCAATGAATAAATTAATGTATGATTTTATTAATTCTTTATAATGATTTTTCAGTTTGATGAGTATATTTATATGCTATGGATTAAACTCAACGATTATTATCATGTAAGAAGACCATGATGCTGTTTGAATAATTGAAGGCAACAAATAATTGAACCTCGAAATCGCGCAGGCAATGAATAAAGCATAAATAGCAATATTCCTCAACTTCTTTCAATCGTATATATTTTGATACCTGCTTTTACCAGTATTGCATTATTATTGTGTATGCTTCTTTGAAAGCAGACGCACTTTTTATAAAAATTATCTATTTCAAAAACAATTTTTTTAAAAACATATGAGGAATATTAGAAAATGCTTTAAATTGGAGAATTTCCTTTTTCGTTACATATATCTAAATGGAAGAGGTCGGAACATTTATTCGTGAAAAAATATGTATCTTCTATGTTCAATTACTTATCAAAGGAGAATTACATCTTTTTTTTAAAAAAATATTTAACTATTTACTGTTAGATTAAAAAAGGGCTTCAGTTTGCCAGAAATCATGAATACAACGAAATTTGTCCACAAAGAATAATTATATTGTCTGCTTTTACTAGTGTTGCTTTAGTATTGCACATGCTTCTGTGACAGCAGATGCGTTTTTAAAAGGTAGACATGTATTTATGACATCATAGCTGCTGTTTTCATGGAATGTAATTTTTTTCGGAGGAACATAATTTAATTTTTATAATATGTTCAAAAAAGCTTTACTCGCGTTTAATAACAGTTTTATAAAAATATTTTCTCTTTCACCCAGTGAAGAAATATTATTTCATTCATTCTTGGAAACATTGAAAGATTTGACTCCTGTTTTAAGATTAATCCATTATGAAACTGTTTTATGATCTCAGAAATTAGAAAATGGCAGTTTGTTTTTATAAAAATACTGTTTCACAAAAATTCTATATAAATTAATATGTTTAAGAATTTATCAGTAAATGATTTATAATTTGGAAATAGCATATATGCTATATATAAAGGAGGGGGATAGAAACCGATAAAAAGCCCTAGTGTTTGTTTCAAACCGGTTTAAACTAGTTAATGGCTTAAATTAATTAAGACAAATAATGACTTAAAAGTAATGCTCTCACATGATAGCTTTAAATTTGAGATCGTAAATTTCCTTTTTACTTTTTATTAATAAACATTAATGTTTTATTAATTATTTTTTCTTAATCTTTTCCCTCATATTGGAAGTTCCTACAGTATTTACATTGACCTTATTTTCATTTATTTTGTAGCTGTCGAAATTATCAAAGATCAGCATCAAAATATAGATCGATTTAATGTTATAATTTCTTAAAATAAATCTATTGAAATTGCAAATCAAAATATGCACATGAAAAATCTCAATAAAAAATAATAAGTTATCTATTTTAGGAAGCATTTTCGAAAGAACATGGAGAGATATTAGAAAACTCTATACTTTAGAGAATTCCCTCTTTCGTTACATGTATTTGAAGGAGGGGATAGGGATATTTATTCATTAAAAAAAGTAATATCTTCTATGATTATTTACTTATCAACAAAAAAAAATAGAAATTAGACATTTTTTTAACAAAAAATTACTATTTATTGTTAGATTGAAAAAGGTTTTCAGTTTGCCAGAAATCGTGATTACACCGAAATTTTTACATAAATAATTATAATTTTTATGCTGAATATTTCTATTATAAATGTTTTCTCCAATAATTATTTATGAAAGTAAAGTAAAACGCAGCTCGAAATATTCTTCAACCGTGAAGATAATCACGTCAGCATGTCTCGAATATAAAACGATTAACCACAGAGACTAATCGGTTAAGAAATGACTCGTTCCAAATCTAAACAGTGAACCATATTTATTGCCATTTGTTTGACGAATCGTTACAATAATAATACCGCGTAATTCTACAGCGGCCTTTAAAACTCTTTCCCTACCATTACGAGAAGACAAATAGGCGGAAATGACGCGCCGGAAGTGGACTATTTAATTGAGATTAATTAGAGTAATGGATCTTCCTTGGAAGCCTTCGCGGAAGCTGAGACCTCAGGTTAAATGAAAGAAACCTGGAAACACACCCTCGGACTGAAACCGGTAGAGTTCAGCTTCTACGAACACAACCGCAAGGTTATGAAAAAAACTGGAATAAATTTGGAATCCTCTCCAATTTTTTCCCCCTCATCTCGAGACGTTTCTCGTTTTTATCAAACGCCCTTGCGATCCAAACCCAGATCTATTTAATGCAAGGAATTTTGCTTGGAGTGCAACGCTTTATGAAAAAGCTAAAAAAGCAAATGAAAGATTGCGCTTTCAAAGGTAAACTAGTTGCACGCAATTTCATACGGCTGTGTCATAAACCTGCAAACGATTTCGTTTCTTTCGTTTATTGTCGTCTGAATAATAATAAAAAAAAGAATCGCTCTCTAGCTGAACAATTAGCCTGATTGAATTCGCTGTTACAAGAGCGGTTATTGATATTTTGGAAAAGAATGATTCAAAGATGAGGATTTCTGTGAAACCCTTGATCAAATGTCAAATGTAACGTTTTGCTGCCAATACAAAAACGTTAATAATCGAATGTTTGATATTTAAAAAGGGAAAAGAAAATTTTTTTACAATTAATCACAAAAATGAAATTGCATAAAAATGATTTTTTTATCCTTCCGAAATTTAAAATTTTATCTTCGTAATTATTTTGATTTAGTTGCTTTTCAATATATTTCTCGAATTTCAAAATTTTTTTTAAGTTTAGGTAATTTTACAACTAATTTTGGCAACAGTTCGTTTGCAGGGAATATTTATTATATTTAATTTCAATTAAATCCCTTGTATATAACGATATTCACTTGGCAACCGTATAAATTTAATTGTCTTATGCTCTGTTCTTTGCGTATTTAAACTTTTCTTATAAAAGCCAATCCATGACTCATAATGTTATTAAGAACATAAATTTGTATTTCATCTATCTTCGTGGTGAATTTCATGGTATTATAACTTCAATTTTTTTTTATTCTTATTATAAGCTACACAAATATTAAATAAAAAAATTCTTTGGCTTTTTATCAATGAAAGAAAATCCACGCGATTAAATATTGCTGATTAGGAAAAAAACTAAAGAAAATAGTTTGAATTTCCTAGCAGTATGGCAATCCGTTTTTGTATACTGGAGAAAAAAATTTTTTTTTAATTGATTGTTAAGTTTAAATTATTAAATAAACATTTATTTATTTATATTAAAAATTTTACTACAGAATTTTTTTCCTGTGAAATAATATTTTTGGAAGTTATCGCGTAAAAACGTCAAAATTCAACTTAATTTCTAATTAATTAAAATTACAAAATATCTCCAGTTTATCTACGAAAGTTAAATTCAGGGAGGTATAAAACTAAAATTTAGAATATTATCTTTTTTCCAAACTTTTGATTTTGATAATTTTTTGGAGAAATTTATAAAATTAAAGTAGGTG
>JAPMOQ010027631.1:374384-400743 GCA_026543055.1 Argiope trifasciata | reverse complement strand
ACGGGACAATCATTTGCCATTGTCCCGTTGTGGTCACGTGATTTTCCGAAAGTAGGCGGGATCTTCTATTGCGGACAATAATAAGCCTCGTCTGAACCCACCTTTAGGCTCTTTCGTTCGTGAACGAACTGATACATTGCTTTTGACTCACTACGTCATCATGTGACAAACCAGAAATTTCCGGTTGTATTGAGTATCAAGGAAGGCAACTTCTACCTGTACTTTTCGACGCATGCGCTGTTACTTAGCCATATGTAGTTCGTTCCGAGAAGATGGTATGCACAAAACAGAGAATGGGGAATGATAACTAATGATTCTCTTCCCCTCTCACAGAATGAAGGCACAGGCTTTGTACTTTTGATCATTTCACAGTTATTGTACTGCTTGAGATTACACAGTTAGTTAATGATTTTTAATGCTTTTTTAGAAGCGTTTCTTAGGTCAGTTTTTATTTTATATTTTATTATGAAATATAAGATTGGTTATTTTGACAGTATGGAGTTTTCAATTACGTTTAAATAATTCCTTAAAAATCTAAGCTCACCACTGTTTACTAAGTATAAAAGTATTTCGTTTTTCGAGATTTTACTTCATTATAACATTTTTCGATAAATTTTAAAGTAACATTATAAATTAGTATTTTGTCATAATTTTAATTATTCAGCTTTTATTTTTAAATTTTATTTACTTTTATTTCCTGGAATATATGCCAATTGTCTTGTCTACTTAATAAAGAGCAGGATTCACTTAGACCATGAGTTTTTGGAATATTGATATTCCTATTGTTTTATACTCGCCCAAATTTGATTGGATTTTTATTGTTTAAGAGCTATACTATTGCATTTATTCATATAATAATAATAATAAACAATAAATAAACAAAAGTTTTTTTCTATATTGTCGTAATGCGCGTATGTATAGATGCAATATCTGAATTAATTTTAAAAATACTACCGAAAAATGTACTTCAAACTTTTTGAAAATTTATTTAATTAGCGGAAAAAGTTGTACTTCAATACAATTCAAAAGACTGGGAAGTAAACGCACATATATTTAATTTTAAAAAAGATGCAAAAAGGGGTTTTGTGCAATTTAATGCAGCAAATTCTTAAATTAGCACCCTTCAACTCAAGAAATAACCACGAGCCAAAACTGTTAGTTATAGTTTCAATGTCAGTCAATCATCTAGAGAATTTTGAATATTGCATACAGGGATTTGATACCGTATGTATGCACAGGCCGGTCCAGATAATCAAATAGACGTCTAAGGGAAAAAAAATTGGATTTTTTTTATTCAGGGGAAATTAAGTTTTTACTTTCATTCCATTTTTGAAAGCTGTGCATTAGGGCTTATTCAAATTAAAATCAAGAATTTTTTAGATTTAAAAACATTATTTCCAAGTGTGTTTTTTTTCATGCTTTCAAATTTGAACTATAAATTTGTGTGTTTTTACTGTTGTTGTTGTTATCGGTCACTGACTATCACTGATACACCAAAAGCTCTGACAAACTTTGAATTTATGCTTAAAAAATTTAATTAAAATTTTTCAAAAATTAATTATTTAATTTTAATTTATTTTTAATTTAATTTTTTTTATATCCGAGACACTGAAATCAAGTTTTTTGAAGATGAACCGCATTTAAAAGTTTTGTATGTAAATTTTTATAACATTTAATATTAAAACAAATTGTTTGTTAAAGGCTAAGTTAAAAAAAAACATAGGTTTTAGATGTTTGGATAGGAAGATAGTGATGTTGCATTATTTAATGAGCCAGACAAAGCTTATTCCGTGTTTGCATATTCAGCCCATAATCATGATGTAGTTAAAATAGTACAGTATAAGAGAAAAACCCTTTTTTTCCTTTTTTATTTAAACATTTATTTTATATCTGTAGCCTATATTACAATTAATGAACGTTTTCTTTCTTGGTCAGCATCAAAAATTAAACGAGACATTTTGCAATTTACGAGAGCAGTGTAATTAATGTCTGAGTTCTATATAAAAAAAAATCTCTAATCGAGAGATTTTCTTTTCAGAAATGAAGATAAAACAGCATTGAAATAAGGAGATTCATTTGAAAGAAGTAGTAGCTTAATAAGATAAATATTAAATATTATTACCCCTTATTATTTGTCCTTAGATGCTAATTCGTTCGTCTTCTCCTTTGTGTAGTAATAGACGAGATATAATTAGTGTTTTTTTTAAAAATAAATAATTTATTATGATAGCAATGCTCGTCATTTAAGCAAAATTTATTTCTTATTTTTAAAGGTAAGAATAAAAGAGCATACGAAAAAAAAGAAGAGTAAAATAAAATATTCATTTTATGACAATAATTGTAGCATAAATAATTTATGAAATATTTTTTAAAAAGTATTATTATTAAAACAAAAAGTAAAATTTAGTATCATATCAGCAAAGTCGTAAATGATTCCTAAATCTTTTACTATTAAAACTCCCTGAAATGTCTAGTATAAAAAAAATTGCATGCCGCAGCACCCCCCCCCCTCGAAAAAAAATCTCACACTTTCTGATTCTACGAGTTGAACACTTTTACCTCCACTGAAGCTTTCCTTTTTGCTAGACGAGTATCCAAAATTTGTAGTGATAAAAGAGCCAAACACCATGTAATCAGCTCAAGGTCAACTACCAGTCTTCCTAAGTGATAATGTCCCCCCCCAGCTTTCACATTCTTTTGCGGACATAACCACAAACATCTGTCTTCTTATCTCAATGCGGTTCAAGCATGAAATTAGCAAGTTCCCTATTGTCGGGCGCGAACGAAAATAGCCAGGTCCACACAGTTAATGAACTGGAATAGCCAGGTCCACACAGTCGTTCGCGAACGAGAATAGCCAGGTCCGCACAGTAATTGAACTGGAATAGCCGGGTCCGCACAGTAATTGAACTGGAATAGCCGGGTCCACACAGTCGTTCGCGAACGGTAATAGCCAGGTCCACACAGCTAAAAACGGGAATAGCCGGGTCCACACAGCCATTTTCGAACGAACGACTTATTCAGAAGATAGCGATCCGATTCAGTTCGTTCACTTAGATGACCCGTTCGTTTCGACCCGTTCGTTCGCGAACGACCCAACTCTATATCACTCTCAAGGTGGGTTCACACGAGGCTTTTTATTGTCCGCAAGCATTGTCTCTCTGCTGTTGTCCCTGCATTGTCCCCGTGTGAACACTTGAGACAACGACGTTGGGACAATGGACAACGTTTAGGTGGGTTCACACGAGGCATTTTATTGTCCGCAAACATTGTCTCTCTGCTGTTGTCCGGGCATTGTCCCCGTGTCAACACTTGAGACAACGCGGATAACGTTTGTCCCGACGGGACAATCATTTGCCATTGTCCCGTTGTGATCACGTGATTTTCCGAAAGTAGGCGGGATCTTCTATTGCGGACAATAATAAGCCTCGTCTGAACCCACCTTCAGGGAGAAACGAATGGGTAACCGACGTCTGCGAGCTATCGCTCCCTTTGTTTACTATTTGGCGATAACCCTTGGCGACCATCCAGATCAAAGTAAGTACCCCCCATTTTCTTGTAAGTAGCCAGCAATGAAATGTTTCGCTATTTCATACTATCATTAAATTTCAAATGTTCTAGGCTTTACATTCTGATAAATTTTAAAGAATTTTGCATTTCTAATATAAAACAGTTATGGCTAAACCGGGTAAACGAAAACTAAATTATATCCTACTTGTTTAAGATCAATGTTACGAACAAATTTTATATCAGCTCAGATCCACAGAGAAGGAAGGGACAGAAGTTTCACTTCGGCTTTCGGTTAACGATCGCAGAGAACTTCAAAAGTCAACACGGTGGCATATTGGATTTTCTCTTGATTTCTCCTCTGTGCTCCGATCGTTTCCTTTCTCCGAATCAATATGTCTTTTGCGTAAAGAGATTGCTGTGTAAGTCCGCTTTAGAAAATAAATCTTAATTTTTTGCCCTCTGTGTAATGTAGATGTGTATTCTCTTTTTGGTATAGAACTCAATTTTGTAATGATATTATTGAAAAAAGAATATTAATAAAAATGAATAATAAAAGTTAAGTCGTAATTTTCATGCACTGCGCAATTCCATATAATTATTAAACCAGCGGGTGACCGAGCTCCGCTCGGAGAAAACAGGTATCGAAGCTAACTCGAAGATTTAAATTTTCAATTGTGATTTATCAAAACAATACATGCCATAAGAAAATTTGTGAAACCATTGGTGAAAAGATAACCGGTTAAAGTGCACCATTGTAAACTATTCTAAACAAAGTTAGAGTTTGGAAAGGGAACTATTCTATACAAAGGTAAAGTAAAGGTAAAGATTGAAGTGTGTTGAAGTTCAATATTTTTGACAAATTTATTTAGAAAAACCAAACATATATACATACATAAGAAACATATTATAAACCTATAACAGGATAAACATAAAACTTTATTAGTTCGCCATATTGGCTATAGATGGCAGCACGTTACCGCTTGAAAATTTAAGTAGCCATTATGGCGAACTAATAAAGTTTGAAAATATCCTATCTGTAACTCCGAACTGCTCAACCGTAGCGCTTCAAAACCGGCGCCAATCGATTCCTCGTGGCCAAAAACCCCCGACCCCCAAGTTTACCGGAGTTTATTAATTCTGGGGCGATTTTCGACTTGGCAACCATTCCTCGTATTATAGTATTAGATTAATTGCCTATTTTATAAAAAATATTTTCTTATTAAAATAAATTACTTCTTTAGTTATAATTATCAAATCTATTTTATTATTTTTAATCACATCAATAATTTTAACTATATTTTTTTTAATGCTTAGTATTAGTCAGTTTGATCGCCTTTTATTTCTTAAGTAATATTGAAACAATTTATAATGTATTATTTTCAAATTTTCTCTTTATAACAATTAATATTTTCGCCTTCTTTTCAATTTAAATTTCGATATAAAACTGACGTAGATGTTTAAAAAAACCTGAAGCTTTAAAATTTTGTTATATGAATCAAGTACGGCAAAAAAGAGATGCAAAAGAGTGCTTTCATTATTCTAGCTCCAATTATAGCTATGTATTTTCAGGTTTTCTTAAGTTCATTAAAATAATATTTTTGAATATTTCTTTTCAGAATTGAGACTGAGATATTTGGATAAATGGAGACTGCTAAAATTTGCATGGAATATTGTATTTTATTCTCTTTTAATTATATATTTTTATGAAAATATAAAATAAAAATTCTGTATAAAAATCATTAATCAATAGATATGAACAATATTAATTCCATGCTGATCTAAAAGTGCAGTGAATGTACAAAAATAAAAGTTTTATTGCTTAAAAAATATATAGAATGTAATTCAAGCATTTCATTTGAATTATTTTCGCCACTGTTACTTAATCTATAAATGAAATTATAGATTAAGTAATTAAAAAAAACAGATTAGGCTCACTTTAAAGAAATACAGATCGTTTGTAAGTAACATTTGCATAACAAGCAATGCAAAAGTAAGTTGGAAGGTTGAGAAACCAATCTAAGTTTTAAATTAACATAGAAAAAATAACCTTTTAAACTAACGGAATTTTTTAATAATTTTTAAAGTGCATAAAAAGATGATTTCTTATTGAAAGAGTTTTTAGAAATAAAATATGAAACTAACAAACGATAATATATTCTTCGAAAATCTTCCAAAAATTAATTAAGTTAATTGTATGATAAGGTAGGAAATGTAGGTAAATAATAAGGCTAATTCTGGGAAGCAATTTTTTAATTCATCTAATGGAGAAGTATGAAATTACATTCAAATCCCCTCCCCCCCATTTTCAGAAAAGGATATGAAATGATTTTTTTATCTGATTCTACCATCATTTGGTTAACATACTTTTAAAATGTAACAGAATGAAAATAGTATCTCCGAATTTCATAAAAGTTTTATAGGCGTTGCAAAGATAATTCTTTTAAGTACTTCTTTTAACTCATATTTCAAAGTATCATTTTAATTATGTAAGAAAGCATTCTATTTCAATTCATAAGAAATATAAAGTATCAGGCTGTGTGTTGATTGTCTCAGTTGATCAACAAGCTATTTCAATATGAATTTCTTTCAAGAAAATTTTTCATGAAAGTTATGAATTTCAAATCAGTTATAGTAAATGATAAAATATCTTTACAATAAGTCTTTTTAAAAAAGGGGAGCTTTTTCTTACAGACACAATTGTACATTTTTCAGTTAAAGAAAATTCTCTCTTTTGTTAGTAACATATTATCCATGAAATTGAAAATAAATAAATAAAACAGTGATAGTTTAATATGAATATGGCTAGTATTAACAGCCACTTAATATTATCAAAATCCTCTTGTCCTGAAATGATGTATCAGAATATACGCAGATTTGGCACAAAAAATGATACGTGTCAATAATAAAGATGGTAAATCTGTGTAATAAATCTTATTTATCTAGCCTGACTTGTTTTGTAGTTATGTTAACTTATATTAGAACAGCCGGAATTCCTCTGATTAGATTTCACTTAAAATTTGATAGAAATCTGAAAATTTGTCGTAAAGACAGTATTTCGAGTGTCAACCGACTAATTCAAAGCGTTTTTGAATTATCTTTATTACAGACAGAGAGATGGACAAACATTTTCTAAAAACTTGTTTTTCGAACTCAAGGAAGTCCAAAACGTGGATAGTTAGTTAGTTAGGGTTTTGTGGCACAAGAGCCATTTCTGGCCATGCTGCGCCAAACATATGGTTGGAGAGATACAGTACAATGCTTAAATTTTAAAAAAGGTTAAATTTATAAAAGTTTATATATGTGGAGATAAAATCAAACGAAATAACCGAATAATAACGATTCTCCAAAACGTGGAGATTCCTCAAAATCTCGAGTTCGAACTTTTTGGCGACTAAACAAAATAGAATATTATTATGTGTGTTACTTAAATGGTTTTGAAAGTGATTTTAAAAACTGATTTCTTTGATGTATCCGAGAAATTTTTATTGAATACTTTTTTGATATATCGCATATATTATAAAATTCATTCTGTAATACCTATAAAACTTTAGTGAAAATGGATTTTTATTCATATTTTGCAATAAATGTTTCAACAACAAAAATGTATTAATTAAGGTTTAATTATGCCTGCTTCTCTTTGTAATTCAAATTTTACTAGATTAGATAAAAAATTAGAAAAAAGATATAATAAAAATAGCAGTAACCGCACAGCGTTTCCCGTGATATGACATCCAAGAGGAAAAATTAGCTTTGAACTTAAGTCCGCCCATATGACATGGACACGCCAAGCAACATCAAACAAACATGAAAACATGTTTAGAAATCATTAAAAATAGTTGCAAAGCAATTTGTTATAGCACATATTTAGAAATATATCTCATGTGCATATCACAACTCTTGCTATTTCCGCAAGTTATTAGTTTCAGTTTTTATAGTTTAGTTATTATTAGTTACCTATAGTTTCGTTTTAGTTATCATTATTAGCTATTAGTTTCAGTTTTTTGCACTCGCGCAGATAAGTGTAAAGCATAAATGCTGCTGTTTTACACATTGCGGGAATCGTACTAGGAAAATAATTAAAATCGCAACTATAAAAATACTTTTTTTATATATATAAGTTAAATATACTTAAAACATTCCCGAATAAACACAAAATGGTACAAATAACTCTAATATCAGTTAAGTATTTATCGAGGTTTTCTCTTTCAAACATACAGACGCCTTGATTGAACTTCATTTTGTACTATATATAGATGAAAAAAACAAACAAACAAACAAACAAACATAGTAAAGCTTCTATAATTGCATAAATTATGTGACTCTCAAAATTTCAAACTTAAAAATATTTTGTTGAAGAAGTTATTAAAAGCCCATACGCATAAAATATTTTATTGAAAGTTTTAATGAGCACTAAATTTGTAAAACCAACTGATAGCCGGAAATGGCTCGTATAATAATGAATCAAAATTTTAATTCTTGCACACGAATTTATTTACTTTGAACTACGAAGCATCGCATTTGATTTCCGATTCGTTAGATACATTGTCATGTTTATATTAAAAACTAGTAATATAATTTTTTTAAAATTCAATTCCTACTTAGATCAGCAAAGAAAAATTTATTTCAACTACTTTTTATTGAATAATTATGAAAAAAATTATTAAGTACCAAAAAAAGTCATTTATTTTCGCAAGAGTTGAACTATTGTTCTTCACCTTCAAGCGAAAAATACTGAAATACCCACATTTTACCGATTTAGATAAAGCCCGTTTAATTCAACTTTCATTACAAACTGCTGAAATTCTACTTAAAGTACTAAAAATTAATGAAATTAAATTAATGAATTAATATTTGAAAACAAAATACTGCATTAAAATCTAGTGTCTTCCATAGCAAGTTTAAAAAAATGTATCTGAACTCGAGTGAATGAATTAAAAGTATTTTATTAACGATTGAAAATTTTAGCAAGATATATATAGGGTGAACAAATAGTAAGAAATGAATAATAATTTTCTTTTGTTGCAAATATTTTAGCTGAGTTTTTCTTAATTCGAATTTTTATTATTTTCCCTCCAACTTCGAATCAACCAAATTCCTCCATTCCGCTCCAAAAGTAGTGGAAATTTCTGAAAAAAGTTTATTATTATTACTCATGTCCTTTTAAAAAGAAAAGGAAAAAGAAAACAATTCCTTTCCCTTCGCCATCAGAGTTTTGATTATGATTTCATCTTCCTAGATTCCCTTCTCCATCAGAGTTTTGATTATGATTTCATCTTCCAGGATTCCCTTCTCGGTCAGAGTTTTGATTAACTCTGATTTCATCTTCCTAGATTCCCTTCTCCGTCAGAGTTTTGATTAACTCTGATTTCATCTTCCTAGATTCCTTTCTCAATAGCACTAACATTGCTTTCATCCAAGGACTTAAATATTTTATTTAATTTGATTCTTATTTCAAATATTTTGTTTTCATCATTTCTTGGCAAAATTCTCATAAAGCTGTCATGCAGTTCCTCTCTCTGTTCTTCAGATAATGCAGCCTCCTTTAAGCACAATTCAACAAAACTCCAGTTTTCTCCCTCTAGGTAATTTTCAAACCCAGGATGGAACACAAATCTCACCTTATCTTTAGCCTCGACATTCCTGAAAATCACCTTTACTGTTTCTGTGTCTTCAGCATCGAAAAATGCAGGGAAGAAAACGGTGAATAATAGATAACTGTTTTCCATAAATTTCTTTTTGAAATCTGAAGGACTACGTAAGAAGAATTTTTGAAACAACGATGGAAAATAGTAGCCTGAATCTATAATACTCTCTGCAATACAATATATCAGATAATTGTCATATTTTTTTTCATTGCGGAAGGCCCACATAAGATCTGCGGTGTCCAAAAACAGTTTTTGCCATGGCCAGTCCAGGAAACACCTTAAAATATTAATTGAAAATTTTAATAAAGCTCGCATCTTTTTCTTGGCTGACATCATGGATAACAAGTAATATAAGACATCAGAATTTTTCTCTGCTGGGAATCGGGATTCAATAATGTTGCCGCCTCTTCGCCAAATCGGGACCTCAGACACTGTTGTTAAAATATAAGAGGCTCGTTCTTTGTGGGTAAGTTTTTGAAAAAAATATTCAGTTGCTGCCTTATTGCCTCGACATGCTGAAACATGAAAGGCATGTAGGTGAAAAGATGGCATCGAAGAGTTTTTGTTATACATATGTTCCAATTTTAGTTCTTGTCCCTCAAGAATGTATGGCCAATAATATTCCAATTCCATATTTTCTAAAAAAGAAATTCCTGATTTGCCAGAAAAACCACTTTTATGCTGGTCTGAAAGTTCTGTCCAAAGAACAGGAATGAAATCCACCAAGCAATAAAGACACGCTAATTTGTATCGCTTCACAATACTTAGCATATCCATGCACACTAGTTCCTTAGCTGTCTCTTGATAATCCACAGAGCCCAAAGATGTCCAGCAAAGATGTTTTAGAATACATTTATCGAAGTCTCTACATGAATCGTACAAACGTTTCTCGTGGAACTTTTTCCATTCTAATATGTCTTTGCCAATTGGTTTAATTACAAGCATCATACTCTGCTTTAAAGATTCCGGTATCAAAAGTTTTGATATTTCAGATTTTACCATTTCAATAGCTTCTTGCCATTCTGTAGTTTGTGTGTCCTCTTCCGGAAAGTCCAGCAAATCGTCCTTTTTTTTACATGCAAAACACCAGTTGATTGGAAGCTCAATCCACAAGGTGGCGACAACTTTTTGAAGAGCCATTTCTTCAAGAGACAACATCAGTGCGGAAGTCAACCACTTCTTCATTTTCATCAAAGCCATAATAATCCCCGAAGTACTTCAAACGAGTGTTCGGTCAATTATGAACAGCGATTTAGGTAGCCTTTTCTGATTAAATGTTTCCTGCTTTGATATTTTTTTAATGTAAGATCTACTTCTTCTTTAAATGTTTAAGGCACCCAAAAATATCTTTAAGAAGCCATTAAAAGGATATTTTTTGCTAAATCATTTGATACTTGAAAAAGAATGATGACCAAATTTAATTGGGGCGACTGCCGGGAAAAAGACTTGAAAACTAATTGAATTATGTATTGGGAAACCTTTGCCAAGAACAGAAAAACATGGAATGGAATTTGGAAGAAAGCCAGGATCCATCCGGGGATGTAGCGCCAATGAAGAGGAAGATCTACTTCTTCTGAATAGGTAGTATCTTCTTCTACAATTTCTGTTTATCTGTCAGACAGTGTCATCATTATTAGGCAGTTTGATGTCTTGTCTTATGTAAGATGAGTATACACCTGCAATAAAAACAAATTTTCAACTATCAACTTTTTTTGAAGTTGCATTACAATGCATACAGTCAGATTCATTGACATTGCAAATGCAAATGACACTCGAATTATGAAATTGCATTATCGACCTTTTATCATATTTGGTTTTAAAAGGTGACATTAACCTGTTAACTGGCAATTAATCCATACTCAATTCGTTTTGCATTGAAATATTTCGTCACACGCAGCATAACAGGATAATATACAATTGTTTTGCTGAGAGTTGTGCCCAAGTGAAGGACTATACACTAGACTGGACGAAGACCCAACTTTATCGTTGTGATATATTGTCTAAGACATGTCGATATTTTTCGATATATCATGATATTATTTAATATAGTTATTGTACATAGATCTCTTAGCATATTGACCAATCAGAACGACCTTCAAATAAAATAAAATTTTAGTTTATATAATAAAAATATTTGTGTTTTTTTAAAGTAAAAATAAGAAAATAATTATGTTAAAATCCTTTTGACAATGTCAATGTTAAAGCGTATTAGAATTCAGATTATTGCGTTTTTTTCAATGTCATAATTTTTAAAATTTAACACCTTTCACTGCTGACTTTAAAAAAAAATAATAAAACCTTCAGTTTTTTAAATTCTTTATTGAAAAAAAGAAGAAAAATGGTTAATAATATTTTTAACAAATAAAATTAAGTAGTTTTAATAAATCATGAATTCAAAAACTGATGTCATGATAAATTAACTTTGTACATGAATTATATAAATTTTTATTTTTATTTTAATAGTATCATTGGAGATTTAATTTAGATGTGTATTAGAACTTAAACAATAAGGTTTGCTACATAACTAAAATTAAACATTCAATTTCAGGTTTCAAAACTCAAAAAGAGACGAAAAATAGTAATCCCGGAATGAACACAAATAGCCCTAGTGTTGCTTTACAACGGGACGTTAATATAACTAAACTAAACCGAAATGTCAGTCTCATAACCGAAAGGTCGCAGGTTCTATCCTCGTCTAGTTCAAAGACCGCCGTGTTGGCTACTGGCAGTTGGGGCACGTTCAATAGGTCGTGACTACAAAGTCCTCCAAGTTCCCATAACAAAACGATACCTCTTGGAGTACTGAATCAGGGATGAGTCAGTCTCTGATTTGGATCTAAATTCTTTGTGGATGAATGAGTGTGTGAATGAGTTCGACCTCCCCCTAAAAAGGGTTGTGTCGTATGTGTTCGAGCAAAGTCGTCCTTTCACCTGAACGGTGCTCGTTAACAACGAAATGCGCACACCTCTGGCTTAATTGAAACAGCTCTGCTAATTTGGCTTGGCATGACCAAGTGGCATTACGACGACAACAACAACAACAAATCGAAATGAGTAAAGTGTTAATAACAAATATTAGGGGGAATAAATGTATTACGGTGGGTATAAATGTATTTGTAATACATTAAAATTTTCTGAAAAGGTCCAGATCATGTTCAAATAAAAGAAAAATATGCCATTATAAATTATCATTAATATAAACTAAAAAAATAACAAGTACTTAAGAACAACGCTGTGTTTCTGAATATTAAAATTCTAGCTAATTATTTTTATAAGTATTTTATTAACATTTTGGCATTTTATAAAATTTGGAATGAAATTTAAAAAATAAAATTAAAATGGAAAATTGAAATAAAAGGTGGGGATTATACAAAAGGAAAATGTTAAAAGATTGAAAAATTAGCACTAAAATTCTTTACATTAGAAACAGAAAAATAATAATTTCACAAAAAGTTTCTTAAAATAAGTGAATGCAAGAATTTTAAAATAAATTCAAAATACTGTGTATTTGAAAATTTAAAAAAGAACATGATTAAAGAAAGAAGAAAAATAAACTATTTTAAACTACTTGAGAATTTGAAAAAAGAGCAACATATAACCACATAAAATAAAATAAATTAGAGTAATAAAATTTATTCATTAAAAATTATCTTTATCTTAAATGAAAAAATTATATATTGTAATAAAAAGGTTTATATATAGTATAAATTAAAATATCCTGAAAGCGACAAAAAAAAAAAAAAAAAAAAAACTACATTAGCTGACGATAGATATTTCAAAAGCTATTCTGCGAACGTCGACTCCAAATTAAAAATAGAGATCATTTGATGCTTACTCATTTTGAGGCTTCAACAATTTGCTGCCTTCAAATCGCTTCAAAAGCCTCAAGCCAAAACAACATCATCATGGTCTCACATGATAATAATTAGTAAATCAATTTTTAAATGGTTCAGTCAATAACTTGCTTTAAAAAGCACTTACCATAAATTGTAGTGACTTTGTTTTCCTTCAAAAGGCAAGTGGTTGGCACAGTTAATAATAAGCTATTCTTTGTCAGCTAAGTTATTTAACAAAAGAAAAATTATCATTAATGATACAGACAGTTTGATAATAAGTATCTGATAACAACTCTTATCTATATCCGGTCCTATGATTTTTATACATAACAATCTAATCGAGGTTGCACTTTGATTACACTTCTGCTTGTTTCGTTTTTACGTCTGATTACATTGGTTTATGATGATATAGTTACATTGACCAAATTACTATTTTTCGAAATTAAACCCCAGTGAAGAACATGCTGGATCATAGGGAATGTTGGCTGTATTTATTTTACACCATCCGCCTTTGGCGACCAGCTGTTTACCGGAAATTATGCAAACCAAAATTTTTAATTAAGCATCCATATCTATTAAACAGTCTAATATCTGTAACTCTCTAAACAGAACTGTAATGCAGCAAACCTATTTCTCTTTGTACACAAGTTATAGAATACAATGATGAAATGAAATGAACAAAAATCTAAGAAAAATCTTTAGATACAACGAAGTTATGGGTAAAAGTATACGCACGCATATATGCATTTTTTTCCTATTAAATCACAACATATTTTTTCTAAAAACACTTATAAATGAAAAAGTATTTCACCAACAATGAAACTTTAGGTCCATTTCATTGCCTATAGTATTTAAAACACTAGCTGAACTTTTTATATAAATACCGTTATTATTTTTTCAAGTATCATGTTAACGGTGAAGAATTTTCATGGAAATTAGTTTTGAGAAAATTCAAGTCAAAGACACATTTAGCCGAAAAATATGTGAACCTGGAATGGACGATAGGTCAGGCCTGCATTTTTTTAGAAAAGAAAAACTGTTTTGGAAAGAAGAAAGTCTGAACTACAAGAAATGATAGTAATAAAAAAAAATTGCCAATGTGTTCGATAGCCAGTGTTTTTAACGTAGACCTTAAGTATGTGGCAGTTACATTTCTATTTTATTATCTTTGTTTTTTATAAGTTTGTTCTTTTAAAAAGTGGCAACATGAGCAGCTTTCTTTGATGGAATAAAAGTATGGCTATTTTATGTATTAGGTTGTTCGGAAAGTAATTTCGTTTTTTCCCGACAAAGGATTTAATTGTATTTTTCGCACCCAATTTCATACTTAAACCGCAAAATCATTTTATGTTTTAAGAGCTGATATAGCAAGGCTTGAGTGTGAAAAAGTGCAGCTGATTCTTCGCAGTAGTTTTTGGATGGTGCCCTTTTAAATATGGAGAGCAATAAACAGCATTTTCGTCATTTTTTTCTTTTTTGCTATAAAAGGTAAAAATGCTGTTCAAGCCAGAAATAAATTAGCCAATATGTGTGGAGAAGATGTGTTAACAGTACATCAGTACCAGAACTGATTTGCAAAATTTTTCCTTCAAATGAGGAGGCTAAAAACCACCTCGATCAGTTTTTTTTTACAGCAAAGACCAAAACTTTTATGAGCGTGTAATCATGTTACTACCAAAAATATGGCAAAAGGTATTAGACCAGAATGGCAATTTTATAATTTAATAAATAATTTATTCATTAAACGAAAATTTCTTTTCATTTTGACAAAAAAAAAAAACGAAATGACTTTCCGAACAACCCAATAGTTTCGCTTATTTTAATTTCAAATATAATCTGCAATTATCATTCCTTATTAATAACCGATCTTAATGAGTTCTACATAACAGCGCTACAATTTGGTGACCCGGACATGATTTTTTATCAACTTTTTCAATGTATTTATTGGCTGATTATTTATCGCCCTTTTTTATTTAATTTTTTTCAGGTAGAGAGAGCTATAACAGCTGAACGACGTTTGGGTATTAATTTTTTTATTTTCATCGTCCTAGGCCACCAATGTTACGATTGGCGATAGGTAGGATCGAACTCGCAATCTTATGGTTCATAGCCAGCTAACATGACCACAAGACTAAAAGTGATCAATCTTTCTTGAGGATGTTATCTGGCTTATAAAGCTTCCACTACAAGTATACTGTATACAGACATCGGAATCAACTCTAAAGCATTACTGTGCTACTATATTTCAGGCCAAATAATCGAATTTCTTTTAAATTTGTTCCATTTAAAAAAATGTCTTGAATGAGGAATTTAAAAAATAAAACCCTCAAAATCGAATTATAATGAATTGTTTGTGCAAATTTCATGAATTAGAAAGAAACGACGACGTTGGTAGGTGATTGATTAACAAATAATTATGGTATCGGACTACGTTTAAAACACTGGTTATCGACCACATTGGTGAATTTTTTTAGTTGTTATTTCTTGCACTTCAAACTTTGCTCTTTCCAAAACAGTTTACCTTTTCCAAGAAAAGAAAGCCCTGACTTATCATCTCGGTTCACATATTTTGTCAGCTGAAATTTGTCTTAGTCCTTAAAATTCTTCACGGTTAACATGTTATCTCAAAGAGGTATTTACATGGAAAATTCAGCGTTTGTTTTAAATAATATGGGCAAGGAAATTAATCCAAAGTTTTATTGTTGGTGAAACATTTTTTCATTTATAGGTGTTTTTAGAAAAATGAAGTTGTGAATTGATGAAAAAAAAAATGCATATATACGTACATTTGTACCATAAATTCTTTGCATCACAAAGTGTTTCTTAGATTTTGGTTCATTTTATTCATCATTATATTCTATAATTTGTGTACAAAGAAAAATAGGATTGCTGCATTACAATTTTTTGTAGAGTGTTACCCGTATTGCTTAAATTTCATTAAAATTTTATCACCCATTTTCCTATTTCTCAAAATATATTATATTTTCAAATAATTTTTTTGAATGTATAGCATTTTGCATAATAATTGGCAATACATGCAAAAACAATAAGTTTAAATAATTTTTAAAAAATTCGATTTTTCAAAATTTTTTGTTCGGACGTAGTCGGATACCTTAACACTAGCAGTACCCACATAGCTTTGCTCATGGCAAAAAATCCAAGAGGAAAAATTAGTTTTAAACTTGAGTCAAGTCTTCACCCTATATGACATGGATATGTCACGTGATATCAAACAAACGTAAAAATATATTTAGAAATCCTTAAAAATAACCACTAAGCAACTTTTTACAGCACACATTCTAAAATATTTGGATTGTTAAAAAAGTAAAAATATGACATGTTTGTAGATAAAACACCAAAATATTCAATAGAAAAGTGGTTTTAAAATTTAAAAATATACAAATAAATCATTGTACCTATTGTTTATTAGTTCTGTATAATCTATATAGATAAAAATGAATATTTGTTTGTATGTCTCTTATGCGCTGCCATACCGATCATCCGATTCCGATAAAACTTTGAATACTTATTACTTGCACTTACGGGATGCTTATAGGCATAGTAAAAATATGTAATATGTAAAAAAAATATTTATTAATTTAATATTATAACGGAACTGTGTGCAACGTCACCTAGAGGAAACGTCAGCGCCACCTAGATATACGTCAGTCGACCTCCGGCCATCGTAGAGAAAACATCTCGGTTTAGGACTATCTTTTTATATTTCGTAAATGTCTTTGTTCGTCGGATATGTCTTAATTGTTTCGTTAAGTTAGTCGTGTAAATGTTGTCCCTTTTGTTATATAACTGTTCGTATATATGTTTATGTTTAGTGAAGTCTACCAATAAATATGTTAAAAGCTAGCCGTGGTAATTATTGAAGACGAATGGTTATAATATAAATTTTCGGAACTATTTACCGCATCTATTAACTAAGAATTATTAATTATCCAAGCACAAGACCATAAGTAACTCTCCAAGGAGACGCAACAGATTCAATAAATATATTAAATTCAATATAGATAGTTAATATTCCGTAGTTATATTACTTTAATGCTATGTAAATCGTTCTCTTAGGTAATAGCATTATTAGAGAGCGTACGAAAAAATATTAGGGAAACCAATCCTATAGGATTGAAATTTTAATTAAAAATCTGATAGAATTTTAGCGTTTTTTGCAGTGTCTTCTGGAAATATTAGAGTACAAAAATTGTTGCATCATTTTAACTTTTATAAAATCATTAATTCAACTATATCAACAAATTTATAGCATAAATATATTTTCTGTGTTTAATCAATTTTAAAAGAAAATATTTTAATTATTAATCTTGAATATTAAATATTAATCTGAATGAATATTAAACGAATCACGAAAGATACAAAAAATAGTTTTTTCCTTAAAATTCTCAAAGGACATCAGGCATTACAATTCTAAAAGAATACACAAATCTTATATGTAAAGATGAATATTTGTTTGTAGAATAGAATAATATGAATAGTATAAATACGATCTATGCTTCTCCTTTATATATCCTTTAATTTCAATGAATATATTCAATGCCGACAAAAAAATTATTGTCATTCTTGCTATCATTCTTAATCAAACAAGATAAATATTTCAAATTCCAAACGATATTTCCAAGATTATTTCTTCTGCGGCAGCAACGCCCCGGGTACCAGCTAGTCTGATTTCAAAATAAAACAGCACAGATACTGCTGTTTTAACTTATGCTTGAATCGTAGTAGGAAAATTATTAAAATCACAATTATAAGACAATCACAATTATTGTTTTGATATGACTTCAATATACTAACATCTTCCCCAATAAATGAACTACAAAATGGTACAAATATCTCCGATATCAGTAAATTAATTTATTATTATTATTTTGGCATTATGAGTTTTGAATCGCTATTTCGAATCAGACGTAAAGAAATGTATATGCATACCATAGCTCTTGCTGTTACGCGTGTGTGGATAACGCACATAGTGCTGTTTCAACGCATGCGTGAATCGTAGTAGGAAAATTATTAAAATCACAATTATAAAATTCCCTTTATTATTTTGATATGACTTCTATATACTAAAACCTTCCCCAATAAATGCCCTTCAAAATGGTACAAATATCTCCAATATCAGTTAAGTATTTCTCGAGTTTTTCTTTTTCAAACATACAGGCAGTTTCAGATGACTTCTTTGTAAACTCTGTATAGATTTGTCCGAGAGAATCACTGTACAACGCCTTACTTTCAACTACCTACAGGTGGTCTTGTGTAAAGAGTGTAAGTATTGCTCGGAAAGTATTGAGAATGTAAAGGGATAGGCTCCAGTCAAAATTTCCCTCCTCTTCTCATACAACAACTATCCAGGAAACTATAGATTATCAATCAACCCGATTTAGCATGGCCCTATTTATGACCATAAACATGCAAATAGCTTGCGTGTCTTTTTTTCTCAGTGCAAATAATAACAAAACTGAAGCTGGAACCCTCTCGAATTCTCACGAATTTCACGAGAAAAAATATCACAACAATAAGTCCGTGGGTGTTAATTATAATATTCTGAATGTGTGGTCTTGGAGGATTCTTTGTGCCGATGTCAGATGTAGATTCTTCAGATTCACTTTGTCTTCATGCATCTTCATCTGACTTCAGTAAAGTTTCTATGTTAGAAATACATCGACTTCCGGCAACTCTTATACAAAAGAAAATTGATGGATCTTCACTCGATATCCTGTTGCTTCTTGCGCTTATATAAAGAACAGCCAACAGCAACGACTTTTGGTGCAAATAACAATACGAAATGTAGGGATTAACCTTTACAGTGAACTGATTAAGTTTGATGCATTAACTCTGTGCTTGAAGGGGTGCTATTAAGTTGAATATTGCTATCAAATTTTTAGTGAATTCTGAAAACTGTCAGTGAAAGCTTGATAATTCAGAATTGAAATAAATTGGATTTAGCATGCTACTTTCATTGCTATAATTTAAATTTGCTTCAAAATTTTGGGCCAAAACTCGCAGGAAATAGAATATCTGTTAGCATGCATAATCGCGTGTTTTTGTTTAAATGATAAATCAAAAACAGAACGAGTTAAGAACTTCAGTGCGTCAAATTTTTAATCAAATTCATTTGAGAGTCGTTTGTCTGCCAGTCAACTTTTCTAATGCAAATGAACGCAATAACACAAAAATACAGTTAATTTAGAATGTAGAATTCGGTATGTTGTTTCAATATCACAATCAAAGGCCTGTATCAAATTTGGAAGGCAATTAGTCAAGTAGTCATTTAGCTTTACTTTATAACGTAGATAAACTTAAAATTTACCATCTCTGGTTTTAATGTTTTTAAAGATTAAGTGAATGATTTCGTTATGATAAAACTTATTATAATATATGCTGGAATTCTAAAAACAATTTATAAAATCCGTTTTCTTAACGCAACAGCTATACAGCAAGAACATTTTATTTAACTTTGTTCCTCTAAATTATTTTTTCAAAACATTTGATCAAAAACAAATGACCAAATAAGTATAATTTTCAATAAACAGGATATCTGAAAAACCTTGCCCTCGGCTTTTATTCCTTAAATAATAATCATAGACATATACTCTAAATTACAAAGTTGCATAAAAAAGGTGCAAAATTTTATGAAATCTATTTACATTTTCAGGGTATTAAGTTTTAAAAAGTACAAAATTTGAAATGTTTTTACGGACTCCGTACAAAAATGTTGCCAGTGATTAAAATAGGCCCCATCCTCTAATAAGGTCATTCACGAAATTTCAACATTTTATCATAAAAAGTCTGAAAGATATAAAGCTACATAAATGCTGACTTAAACGACATTGCAATGCCCTTTTATGAGAGCGTAAAGTTATTAGTTAGTCATAAAAGCTGCAAAGTTACATTTAAGTTTTTGCAAACTGCAAGAGCCTTAATGAAAAAAACTTGGCCTTTTTTCAAATCTTAAAAATTGCATAACTTTAACACTGCATCATACATATATTAGTATAAAGGATTGTAGATGAAATATTTACTAAATTTTAATTAGGTTGCTGAGCAGTATTTTTGCAATATTATTAAAAAATTGAAAATTTATGGAAAAATTTCATTTTAAGAAAAACAGATTTAAAATAAATGTTTTTAATTTTAAATGGATAAAAAAAGAATTATTTTTTCTCAAAACTTCCTAAATGCCTTCTTTTTAGTGTAATTTGTTTTTAAAATTTTCAGTTTCGAAAAATTATTTGCTTAAAAAAAATTTTTATACACACGAAAAAAAAAACACTGTTATCTTAAAAAAAAATCATTTTTTAAATTTTAGTTTAATAAAATACATTGGATCTATTTTGTTAGACTAAATTATACATGTAAAAATTATATTTAACTTGTAAACTTAGAATATGTTAAAAATATTTCACTTTATACAGAAAAGTATAACTTCTGATAGTTTAAAAATTCGAAAGGCTGTGTTATTTCTTAACGATATATTCGAAAGGAGATTTTACAATTGAAAGATAAAAGGTTTTAATTCTCCTTTTCCTTGAAAAGACGTTCTTTTCAAATTTCGATACTCATATAATTTAAGCACTGACTGTCCGAGAAAAACTTAAATTTGGTAGACGTAGATTCAACTAAGCCCCTAGTCTGTAAACATTATCATATTACTAAATCTATACTTGTGAAGATGTCTACAAGCTATTTCTTAAGAGGATTAAGGCATTAATACTTGTTCCTCTTTCTCATTCTTTGAAATCCGTATCCCCCGTGACTGTACAGAAGGATTAACGTCCTGCCGATCTATTGTGCCATATACGCATCAGTTTAGTAGAAGACTGAAACGCAACCTCTCAGTCACACGTTCGGACTATAAATCTACCGTCTGACATATTGTAAGACAACCCCCGAGCAAGGACGTAGATCGGAAGCTAACCGACATCAAAGAACCCCGGAACATCTTAAGAAAGGGGAAAGTGATCGAAATCAGCATGCCTCAAGTCGTCAGAAAGGGGTTTAATCGTGCCCATCTGCAGGGGATGTTCAGAAATAGCGAATGAAGACGTGTTTCCGGATGATATATGCATTTTCTGTAAAGCTAACAGAAGTCAGGGTATCATCGCAAGAGTTGACAGCATTGGGGTTGATTCTGTTCCCTACCCCTGGGGAAAGGAACTGAATAGAATGGCAGACTTCGTACCAGAAAGAGAGGATATGGCTTAACTGGCCTAAACATCCCTCAAATCATCTCCAGTCTCCTTTAACCCTTTACCTTGCCGGCGTCCTGGCATAGGCGCAGCGTATCTTCCCCGTGATCTAGGTGTCCCGGTTCAGACATGGTTGTTATTCTGTGTTCTATCTGTAAGTAGTGTGAATGCGCCTCCATGTAAAAAAGGGTTGTGCCAGAGAATGTGAAGCATGAGGTTGCTAAGTCGTACTCTTGGCCCTAGTTGGCGCTACTGAAAAAACAAGGGACTCTAAATTAGGCTTAAATTGCTGACAACCTTGTAAAGTGCCATGAGTAACAGCAACATGAATGGTATGAATATATTAAAAATTAAATTAAGGCTTTTTTTTTCGCTTTCAACTGATAGCGAAAATGGTTAGTCTTTTTAAAAAATAATTATGGTTTTTTTTTCCAAGGAAAAATTGTAACTAAGTATTTCTGTATATTGTACTATTTCTGTAAGAATTAAGTATACAGTAACTACTGAAAATACAAGGGAGGCTACTTTAGGCTTAAATCACTGGGCAGCTTTCTGTCAGTGGGATTGCAAAGTGCTATAAGTAGCAACAAGAATCCTTATCTTGGAGCAGGCTTGAAACTAACTTTAAGACGGTCATGGTCCTTTTCTTCATGTTTAAATCGATTCAATATTAAAAGTTCGGATCAATGTGACTGCGGCGAAGTAGGTGATCCTCTTCACTAAGCCACTAGGTGCCCTCTCACTACATCTTTTCATCTCAAAAACCTACCCATGAACTAGAAAACATCTGGTGGTCCAACGTTATGGGTAACAAGATGTTTAAAGTCAAAATCAGAAATCTTGTGCAGTTCCTACGAGAGAACGAGCAAATCTTTCCAGACCCAAGGCCTATTTACATTTTCGTCTTGGATCTCAGCCAAGCTCTCCTCCAGAATACGATAATTTTAATAGACCTCATCTACTCCTATTCTTCACTGAAGACCCTCTTCAACATTATAATATTGAATATAGTTACTTTTATGTTAATATAGTATATAATATGTTATTTTTATAGAATATGCACTTTTATGTAAATATAGTATATAATATATTACTTTTATAATATACGTTTTTTTATGTTAATATAGTATATAATATGTTACTTTTATAGTATATGCACTTTTATGTTAATATAGTATATAGTTTGTTACCGTATATGTAAACCATTTTTTTTTTTTCTTACTTTCAGGCATATCCTTTCAACCGACAGGGAATCCTAGAGATTCCAAGTTCGGGGATATTCCCTGGTGATATAGAGAAAGAAAGTATTCAGGAAAAATGTAACCAATGGCAACAAGTTTTATAAAGCCGAAATACAGTTTTTAATATAAAGGTATTGAGTAGGAGACTATAAGAGGTTTCTTCTTATGATTTTAGATGGATTTTCTTAATATCAGTCGTCCTTGCGGCACAACCAACTTGCTTGCCCAGATTGTTGCAGTTTCAAACCATGCCAAGTTAAGCCTTGAATTATTGAATAAAATTTGTAATAGACTTCTCACCTTATTTTTTGATACTGCAGAAAAAGACGAATTTGAATAAATCATTATGTTACTGTAAGTGTAATACTAGGGAATAAATGTCCAATTTTATATATATATATATATATATATATATATATATATATATATATATATACACCAGGAAATAAAAGGGAAAATTATAGATTAAAAAGTATATATACCACGAAATAAAAGTGTAAATTATAAAGTATATATACTACAAAATAAAGGTGGAAATGAAAATCTTAAATCAATGTATATATGTATACTACGTATACTAGGAAAGAAAAGATGGAATTATAAAATGTATATACTACAAAATAAAGTAGAGAATGAAAATCTTAAACCAAAAAGAATATATATTAGGAAATAAAAGTGTAAATTATAAAGTGTTGGTGCGCTGAATATCAATTGTTTCATAGTTCCCCTGACATGCTCCCAAGACAGAAATAAATATTTCAATAAGATCTAATCCTCTGCCATACATTGATAAAGATAAGACAAACATTGCAATTAATTTAAAACTTCATTTCATTTATGTTCTGCCCTCTCTATCGAAACATTCCTTATTTTAGGTTAAAGCTGCATTTGCAAAACATGATATTAATGTTCTCGCATAGCTAAGAAGCTCGCCAGATTTAAATTTCATTGAGAATTTAGGGTGTATAATGGGAAAGAAATAACTGAGAATCATCCCAGAATAAAACTTCACGAGAACTTCAGGAAACAGTAATTAAAATTTGGCACCATGAAATATTGAAAGAAGTGTTGCAAAACCTTGTGGATTTCACGCCTAACAGAATGACGGCTGTGATCGAAACCAGAGGCTGCCCAACTAAATATTAAATGCTTTCCAGTTAATTTGAACTCTTTCATTACCTTTTCTGATCCAAAAAACTTGAAATTTCTTGTTTTACTTCATACTATTCTGAGAAACCAAAATGGATTCCAATACCGGTAATAAGTACATTGTGTTATTATTTTATTCTATTTGAAATTAAATTACTTTTTTTGTTCAATAACTTAACTATGTCTTGCCATTAATCTACTTTAACATATTTACATAAAAATATATTACTTTAGATGAAAAAATATTACTTTTTGGCAATTTTTTCTTGAAAAAACCTAAAATTTCTCAGGTTTGTACATATGTTTGTATGTAACGATCATGTGATTAATCTAGAGATTAGTTATTATTACAGATGATTGTTAATAATCCCCACCAAACTTGGTAAACGTGATAAATTATTAATATTCATCACATTTACTGGTCTGTTAAAAAACACTCAACTCGCAATTATTTAGCATATGATTATAAAAACTTATTATTTTTATTCAATAATTATAACTATTTTTGCTCGATATATTGGCTTATCATAAAAGGTATTGAATAATATTAGTATAAAAGGCACTGAAAATTTATTTCCTACTCCATTGAAGAGTTGGAGATTTTGATAATCTAACCCAATAAATTTGATTAATATTCAATGATTTATCGCTTTGACCAATTTATGGGTAACACAGGTAATCATACACAATCACCCAATTTATTACATTTACCATAATATATAAATGCTAAAAATGACCTATAATAAAGCCTGCTTCCCATAGAAATAAAAGGCCTTCATGGACAAAAAAAAAGTTTTAACTGAAATTTGAGGGTTGATTCTCATGGGCGGGGGATCTACAAAAGCTCCTGGACAAGCCACCCCCTACATTGACCACCATACACGATCCCCTCCCAAAATATTGGGCTCTGTTATTCCCCCAAACGCTTTGTCTCATTTCATATATATCCGCTCGTTTAGTATAACACGATATGAATTGAATTGAGTTAAGTTGAGCTATTCATTTGCCATGGAAGAACAATTAACAGATTCCGAAACTGAAGGATCACAAGAGGGTATTCTGTGAATTTTATGAAAATTTTCCAGATAATACTTCAGTGGGATATTTATATCTTTTATTGGCATCAACGCGATTTGTATCGAGTTGTGTGGCCTGTGAGAAACACGAAAGAACTTTAATCCATGTGTTCTGTATGACAGTATATATTCATAAGTTTGCCCTGATTGCAAGTATGCTTTCTGCTGATACAAGTATTGATACTTTTGAGTATTGATGTATTAATGGTCACTGGAAGATGGATTTCTCTTCACAAAAGATTCTGTGTCCTTCTTTTCCTCAGACTTTACTTTTAAAACTGTCGAGGCGCGAAATACTTGAAGACGTATTGCCAATTCCATTGAAAAATGGAACTGACCAATGGGATGCCAGCATTGTCATTCACTTATGGATTATGACGAAGTGATTCTTATTTCGGCGGAGCACCTGGACTCTTAATGCTTCATCTCCGAAACCTTATAATTAAATTAATTTTGCCTGATAAAAGAATGTTATGAACATAAATATTTTAATACCTGTTAGCTATCGTATCTGCAATGGAATTATTAATTAAAAGAAGGGGAAAAAGGAAAAAAAAAAGATAAAATGATTTAAATTTAAAAGAATGGGAAGGTTGCTTAGATATCTGATATTTACCAGACATTTTGTACGTCTTCGCCATTTTCAATCAGGCGTTTCAAAGGTGTTGCAAGGTCAATGACTATGGCTTTCCTCAGGAGACCTGAAAAGGGCATGTACAGTCACATTTCATTTTCCCTCTTGTTCTTAATCCTTAAGAAGGGGTGTTCTGAGCCGTCCTCTTTTCTTGGGGCTCCTTGGATCATGTTTTGGGATACGTACTCTTGATTGGATGGTGTGGCTGTCTATTGTATGGAAGAAGTTATCAGCTGGTTTTTTAAAGTGTACTACTTGTGTATTACTTGATGTTATTCTTTGTTTGATAACTTCATTTCGTAATTTTTTTAAAAGCGAATTTATATCATAAAGTGATAGGTATTCATGTTTGAAACTTGGAAACAGGCGACCCATCCGTTTTAGAAGAATGACAGTACGAAAAAAATCAGTTCAATAACTGAATAAAGTTTGACATTTCCACAGCGACTTTCCACTTTCTTTTTTATGAAGTACTGAAATAATAATAATAATAATAACAATAATAATAACAATGGAAATCCACATCAAATAACGGCATGATGTTATTTTAACATTAATTAATTAATTATCATTAATTTTTTTCAAATTTACAAATTCACTTATTATTGAATGTTTTAAAAATCAGTGTGGTTAAATCTGTTTTTGATACCCTCCGATTTTTGCTGATTTTAATTAAATAATAGTTTTCTCTTTTGTTATTAAAGGATTTATTCACCCCTTAGCTATTTTTAAGTCATTGCGTATTGATAATAAATATTAAACATTATTTAATATTTATTAATGTATTAAAAGTATTAATTTTCTTAATTTTTGTTCCCATTCGTTTCTCAGCGATACAATAATAGTCTCGTTAATTTGTGCATATAGTTAATTTGTGCATAAAATGTGAATTCATTACCATTGCCACCAGAGAGTATATAAATACAATACATAAAACAACGAGAATTATTACTTCAAAATATTCTTAAAAACATTTCTTAATTAATTAGAATTGATGTCCTTGGAAAAAAATATTTTCAAAATAGTAAAGAAGCGTAAAGGCTATTTTTGTGCATGAATAT
>JAPMOQ010027631.1:332281-356158 GCA_026543055.1 Argiope trifasciata | reverse complement strand
TGGGATTAGTGCCAGTTAAGGATGATTAATGGGATTAGTGCCAGTTACTTATGATTAATCGAAAATGGAAAAGCTGGCAGTATGCTTACATCAACTACTGGACAAACGCTGTCTCCTGAACTAGTATAATGCAATAATAACACGAAAAAAATTTCAAATTTTAAAATAAAATGCAATTTTTGGTTATATTTTTTCTTAGATTATATAATATAACTGAGCACATTTATATGTTTGAATACTGCAAATAAGTTCTAAAAATTAAAAGAGCAATAAAAAAATGATAATTTTAAAGCTAAAAATAGCATTAAAGGTTTATTTTTAGAATTTAATAATTGGATTGCCTTTTAATCTATGGACAATCGTTTAATAATTTACGCAATAGATGGCAGCACAAATGTTTATTAAACACTTCTCATGTTAATAATTTTTTAAATATCATTTTCATTTAAAACTGATTAAAAATGCAGTTTTTAAAATAGCTAAGATTTTTTTGGAGCTTATGTATAAGATTCATAATTGGAATTACTTTTTTATATAAAGTAAAAACTCTTTTATTCGAATCAAAAGGGTTTTTTTTTAATGCTGATTAATATTTCCACAGAAACAAAAACAAAACATTCCAGGCAATATATTGTAAATAATATCGTTTGATCTAAAACTATCTAACTTGGGACATATATATTCTGAAGGGTGAAATTATGCATCTCGGGGAGATCTTTTTAAAAAATTTAATTAATTAAATAAATGACCAAATTTTTTTTGGTTCTGACCAGATAGCTTCTGAAAAAAATTTTTTTTTAATAATTTCTCCATTATCTTAAATTTTTTTTTAAAAAAATATCTTCTCATTGACATACATTATTTTTCAAATATACTTATTTTTTAATCTGTTTTAAATCATTTTTGAAAAATTTAAAAAAAAATGAGTTATGTGTTCCAACAGTATATTTCATATTGTAGAAGTTCGAAATTCTTTATAACTTCATTATAAGATAGATGAAAATAACAGACGAGTTCAGGAACAGTTATTTAATTATTTTTTTAAGTTCCACATTTCACAAGATAAAACTAACATGAACACGAAAATACACGACACTCACTAGAATTCCATCTAATAATGACCTCAAAAAAGGATCATGGGAAATATATCTTGATGTTAATAAGGTAACGTTATCTGTAATCTCAAAAGAGAAGGTAGTAGCCGCTCTACCGCTACAATATTCAAATAAAGTTACTCTAGAGCTTCAAGTACGAATTACGAGTGCATAAAAAAATTAACCTTTATCTGCATAACTGGCAAAAACTCAATTGAAAAGAATAATTTAATTTTCCTTGCTAATAAAACTTAGAAAAATGTAATTTTTTGTGTGAGTTTGTATGAAGTGAAAAATGAAGTGTTCTGGTAAAAGATTTCTATGACCTTAAAAGTAACTATATTGTTGATTCAGTACTGGATTACTTGAGGTAATCATGACTTTTACGCATAAAACATTCACTCTATTTGGAGTACAACAACTAATTTCTTAAATGTTATAAATAGACGTATATAAATAATACAAATAATGGTTTAAAGGTGAAAAAAATATTTTGTTTGAATCAATAAATGTTTTGATGAATTTTCGAATTTTAAATTTTTATGCAACTAAATTTAATAAATATTTTCTCTTAATGTAACAAATTTTAATTTTTTGGGAGTGAACTATTTTTAAGCCTAATTTTATAATGAATCAGTGAAATTTTTATCGAATAATCCTCAGACATACGGCACAGATTTATTTAAAAAAAAAAAAAAAAAAAAAAAAAAACTTTGTAGTGCACATAATATTTCAATATTCGACTATTTATGAGTATTTTCGGTTACCATATTTAAATATATGTAGATATATATGTACATATGTCTTTTTTTTTAAAGGTTTCAAATAAAATTTTAACGTCCATTAATCAGAACAAATCAGCTATTCACCAAAGGCGATTAATTTTTAATGAGGAGACAGGAACAAGTAATTTATCACTATTTTTCATAAAATCATTTTGTATATTTTCCAGGTTTCTGCTTTGCTATTTGAACAAGTCTCTACATTTAAAATCAAAACAATGAATACTGTAAACAATATTCATGCAAATAATGTCTAACCAATGCAAAACAAACTATTATAATTCATTTAAAGAAACTACAAAAGGGGTGTATAATTGCAAAAATATTTTTCTTTGAAAAATCTTTTATTTGGCCTGACAAATTTCATGTTTATAAAGATAAAAGTTAGCAAACGATTTTCTCTCAATTTTTAATGCACAATGATTTCCAAACATTTTGTTTATTATCAGTGAAAATACACTACATTAATATCTTCAGAATCAATTAATTATCGTTTAATCAATTATTTTAATTAAATTTTGACTTCATGCAAAAAATACAACCTTTTTAATATTTTTTTTAAATTACAAGATACCGTAATATTTATAATGATTCCATCAAAATAAATAATTTGTTACAAAAAATAGAAAATAATAAAATTTAGAAAAAGTCTTTTTAGTTTATTAATGAAAGCTTATTATAACAGTCATGAAATAACTAAAGCTATGATTAAAAGTGGTGACTGTTAAATTATTTAGTGATAACAATTCAATGATTTCATTCAAATCAATAACCAATTTTCTCGCAATATAATTCCTTATCTGTAGTTCGAATTGTGAAGATTATTTTTATTCTGCATAAATTCAAAGCTAAAGAAAATAAAAGGAACCAGTGAAGAATAAAAGGAATCAGTGTCTTTACGATAAGTACCGCAATTATAATCAGAAGTTATCGACTAGCGCACTTAGAAAAGTGACATGAAAGGTGTTTGTTAAAATCCTTTTAGATAGAAAATTGTATTCTCAGATATGAATGCGAATTCTTGTTCGAATACGTTTCCTCAGATTTTTTAAAAATTATTTTTGCTTACATTCTTTGTTGCTGAAATTTTACTTCATTTTTATTTAATTTGAGGAAAATAGTATGACGAGAGAAGAGAACACATTTTTCATTTTTAGGATGAACCCTTTTTCAAGTCGCAGAAAGTTCATAATTTTAATCGTAAATACATTCGATAAATTTATAGACAACTCGATGAAATCTTTTCCTGTGTTTTTATTATGGTTAATCATGCATTTTTCTAAAATAACTTTTTGGTCATTTTTTAAATATTATTATTAGCTAATGTTTTTGTAGCTCCTTTGTTTCGACGCTAGAAGCATTGTAACTTGACACAAAAAATACAACACAGTCGGTTTCTTATAAGTACACAGTATTTCCCTTTTTACAGCAAGCATGTGGTTGCAAAGAGTTAAAGTATGTACTATTATTATACAGGTTGCGCGTGGCTTTTTAATATTTCAAAATCAAAATTACTATTGTAATTGTTTTAAATTTAGAAATATCCGTAATTTCAGTTTTTAATTTATTTCTTGTGAATGAAATACCTCTCGTATATAAAGAGAAAATAATTACCATCATCAAAAAGTTCGAAAACAAGATTTTAATGAATCTCCGCATTTCGGACCCACCTTGAATGCGAGACACAAATCTTTGAAATTATGTCTATCCGTCACTCTGTAAACATGATTAACTCAAAAAAGCTTTGAGCCAGATGTATGACATCAAGTATATTATCTTCACCTCAAATTTCCAAACATCTAACATATTTTGAGCTAAATTCATTCACAGGAAATCTGTCTATCCGGGTGTACAAATTCAAATAAACACAATAATTTCTAAATGAAAAGAGCTAAATGGGAATACATGTCTTTTACACATTATGCATCTAAAATTCAAATCCATGTCACTGCAACCTTGAATTCGACAAACAGTTGATCATCAGTATATCTGAACTTGTGCCTGGAATGTAAGAGCGATGACTCAAAATCGCAACAACTTATATAAATGAAATTTTATATGTGAGCTTGTGAATACAAAAACAGTTCTCCGTCAACAACATTTTAACGCCAATTAATTTGAAAAAAAGACATTCAAAATGGATATTTGATTTTCTGGTACTTCGAGAATCGACTAAGATTATGTGTAAATACATCCTTCTTTAACCATGTTTCGCTGATCAGTAATACACAAGTTTCCGTTTTCTTTACCATAAATTGAAGAACACATCTCTTAAATGCAGAATTCTAAAATTAAAAATCTAAACACGTGATATTCAGGGCCTCGTCCAAGATATGAAATCTATCTTTATGAAAGAATGATGCATGAGCAACACATTTGCTATAAAAAAATGCAAAAAAGGGAAAAATAAAAAACATCCTTCTGGGGATGCACTCCCCCCACTAATCTCTCAGGGTTTTTTTTTTTTTTTTTTTTGTTGTACTCATAATATGATTAAATTTGACCCAACATTCAAAATTACTTTAGATTTTGCAAAATCAAACACTAAAAACTGATTTAATTACTATTAATCAAACAATTTAAACTTTGTATCCTCAGTAATCGAAACTGAAATTTTGTTGAAGTCCGTTAATACGCGGGGAACTTCCAGTAAGTTTTCCCGTGAATAAAAGTATAAAATTTTTACGCTATTTAAAATTATTTTAATTTTAATTTAATAAAGCATTTAAAACTTTTAAAGTATTTTAATTATTAAACTTTAATAATTACAGTTTATTCTATTAAAAAACGAATTTATTAAATTAAGTGCTAAATTTGAAGTTTTATTCGTAAGCTGATGAATTCCAGATGATATGACCTTCCTATTCATTGAAATCATTATCTGAAAATTATTTTTATATATTAATTAAATTTATTTTACTATCAATTATTTCTTTTAAAAGTATTTTTATTTGATTTATTTTAATGAAAGCAATTATTATTTTATTAAGTAAAATTATTGATTGATTGATTGTTCTTTTTTTAAAAATAAAACTCGTACAAAGTAAAAGTATATCTTTGTTGCCATTTACTATTTTAAAATGTTTTTTTTTCTCTCTGTAATAAAAAATAATTTTTATTCCAGATTTTTGTTGATTCGAATTTCCAGATGTATAAAATTGCGATAAACATCCATTGTACCAGTAAGGTGGCCTTCGATATTTGCAGACGATATGTATTCTGGAATTTAAGAAAATGTCTATTTTATGAAATTTGTTTTTGCTTTTTTGGAGATTATTCTTTCTTTTAAGTTTTGAGTATATTATTTTGCATGTAATATTATATGTAACTACTATTTTTTTTTATGAGTGGCAGCATATTTTTCATTTGATTTTTTTTCCTTCTGTATAAATGAGTGAGTCTTGGCAGCAGAATACTTCTACTCAAATTAAATGTAATAAAATCATTAAAGAAAAAGTATGATGTACCAGTACCGGTGGTAAAGTAGCGAGAAGCTAATTTTACGATGATAAGCACAGGTAAAGTGAAGCAATAATGCAGGCAAAATTTTTAAACTGTCTCCATTTAGTTTGAAGACTCCATTTAGTTGTGGCCTATGGATAGAAGTATTTCCGGAACTGCAAGTAAATTGGATTTGTTCTTTGATGTTAATATACTTACTTTGTCGTATGCGTGGTATAGAGAGAGTATAGCAATTGTCAAAAAATATGAACAAGAGATTTGAGTGAATTTGTACTTTTAAAGACCTCTCTAAATTCGAAAAACGCTTTTTTTCTTCTGGAAAATGTCTGTCCGTCTATCGGTGACAAAAAATTCAAAAACGCTTTAAGCCAGACGATTGGAATTTGGGGTCGATCCTATTTTAGCCCACCTCTGACGCCAATTTAAAAACTCGTTACAACATTTGAAGAGAAATGCGGCAACCCTACGGAACCTTATTGGTTAATTTAAACTCCGTTAGAAAACTGTTTAATCTTATTGGTACTTTCAATTACTTTAAAATACTTTCGATTTGGCGTGATTTTGAAAAATTGGCGAGATTTTGAAAAAGTCGCCAGAGGTGGGCTAAAATAGGATTTTACCTGGAATTTGATATACAATTTTTTTTTATTCATATATTTCGATTAAATTTTGAGTAAAATCAGTTCAGAGAAAGTTCGGTTATTTGAATATAACTACAAAACGAAGAGAACTAGAAAGTTAAAATTCCATACTCAGATTTAACATTTATTGGGTATTTTTAGTAATAACACTTATAGATTTAGTATAACATTTATAGGTAGGTTAACATTTACAGATATAACATTACCAGTCAAGCTGTGAACCAAATACAAAAATGAGTTAACTGTCTATCTGTTTGTATTTTCAGGAACATGTAAATGCTATAAAATATATCGAATTTGGTGTGAATATGGTGCATTTTTGGTCGATCTTATTTTAGCCCACCTTTGGCAAATTATAAAAAAATTTTGGCGAAAGGTAAGAATTCTTTTTTCTTAACCTTTTAATTCAAATACTTTCAATTTGGTGAGATTTTGAAAAATTGGAGAGATTTTGAAAAAGTCGCCAGAGATGGGCTAAAATAGGATTTTACCCATTTTTGTTTCAAATCTTTGTTTGGATCTGTTGAGAAAAGCAAGTCTAAGGAAGAAATTTAATTTTTGGATACTGTTCAAGACATGCTAGAGGTTAATCCCCAAAACACTCGCCAAATATGACACAATCGATTCAGTAAAAATGCTAAATTCTCGCCAAAGATTGATATATCGTAACTATTTGAGCACCAATATCGTGCAAAGAATTCTCGGCATAATAGGTTTATTTGAGAGTGTGCTTGGAAATTTGTTATGACCACTCCCATTTGTTTCATTGTTTCTTTTCGTATGGATTATAACTTTACATAAGGAGGAAATTATTTATCAAAATTCTAATCATATAGAAGGACTAAGTTTAATATATCTAAAAAACGAAAACTTTTTATTTAACAACTAGCTGAAACCCGGCGCGTTGCTGCCACAGAAGATATAATTGCTGAAATATCGTTTGGAATTTGAAATAATTGTCTTGTTTGGTTAGGAATAATATCCTAAATGAATACATTCATTAAAGTTGAATTATATTTAAAAGTGAAGTGTAACTAATTTTTATTATATTCTTTTTGATTATATTATTCAAGAGTTTTGAGGTATGCATTATTTTTTTTTGTTTTGTTTTTTCTTTTTCAGAAGAAACAAATTAATTTCTTGACTGTCTGACTCGTAGTATCCAGTGAAAAAACTGTTGTCTCCTTGGCGAGTTAATTTGACAATAATCTTTGGTTAATAGATGCGGTAAATAGATCCAAAAATAATTTTTATATATCACATAATTTTACTATGCCCATAACCCTCCCGCAAGTGCAAGTAATAAGTATTCAAAGTTTCATCGCAATCGGATGAGCGGTATGGCAACGCATAAGAGACATACAGACAAACATTCATTTTTATTTATAGAGATGTGAATTTCATGTGTTTAAAATTCATCAAAGAATTAAAGCGGATTTTAAAAATTTCTTCTCTTCAACGAAATGAAACTCCTTTGAAGGCAAGAAATTTTATATCGCTTAAGGCTAATATAATCCAAACATTTTGATTATTCCACTAACAGTATTCCACATTGTTAGTAAAATTGAATAACTGATATCGTTAAATTGAATGACTGCACATTTTAAAAGGATTGTGATATTCCATAAACATATTAAACATTTGTAAACATCAATTGTTTCCTCAGGTGAACTAAATTTCTGTTCTCAGGTATACTTACTTTACAGTGAGATTTACTATACAATTGTAATTGTCAGTTCTTTATAGAGACTGACAAATTTCTTCGTTTTATAACTATCCAGATAGGAAAATACATTTTTATAATTTTGTCTGTCTATCGGTCCATCTATTTGTCTCTGAACACGATAAGACAAAAAAAAAACATGGCAGGCTAAGCATGAGCATTTTAATTATATAGTCTGTATTCCAAAAGCGTAACTTTTAACTACTTTTTTACGATTAACGAGTATAAGTCTCTCAGTTGGGTAATATGCTTGTGAATTCTGATAAGAAGATGAGGGGGGGGAGGGTCTAAGCCATATGCCGTCCTCCTAGTTTTCAGACAATGAAATATGGAAACATCATGACTTGTTCCAAAATGTTAATAACACTGTAAGTTTTATTTTTTTAAGAATTAAATCAGTTTTGTGAGTCAACGATTCAAAACATATATTTGTTTTGATACTGCTTTCCAGGCTACAATCTCTTTCGATTTTTAGATTTGTGTTTTGATTACAAAAGCTTTTCCGGAAGCTTATTTTTCTCTGTTAGGGACAATGAAGTATTTCTTCCAAGCAATTAAACGAAACATTATTTCTTCACATTTCCTACATATTTTTCATTATTAAATAAAATTATTTCAGCTACAAGGCACGCATGCCTTCATATAATGTCAGCTCAGTTTTTTCAGTTGAAGCACAAGCAGTCGTCCATGTTTCCTCCGTTCATGCCTCTTCTTTGTGAAAAAATGCTTTAACAGACTTTAAAAGCAATAAAATTTCACGAAGAGTAGAAACACATGAAATAGAAAAGAAGAGAAAACATATTAGCATCTGTTATTAAAAGAGAAATCGTGCGATGTTAACTAAACCAAAGAAAAACAAATTTTAAATGAAAATGACAAAGAAATCATATCTTAAAATCATGGATTCTACAGGTAGCATTGAGGCATTAGCATTAACATCTTCACGCAAGTGTGACCTGAGATCGTAATTAATAGTTTTATTTGATTATAAAAACTATCGCCGTGCTATTGATGGTAGTTAACCGGTAAATGCAACCTGAAAAGCGTAATAAACATATAATTACTTTTATGGGAAAATAATTTCATTTGCGTATTCAGGATTCATAATTAAGTCAGCCATTAATTTGAATTCTAAAGCACTCAAGGAATCTACGCCATACATTGTGTTATTACTTGATCACTACCAATCAAATAAGAGAGAAGAATTTCAGATATTTTATTTACAACCATATATAAGTGTGTGTGTATATATACACTGAAGTGAGTAGTTAATTTTAATCGTTATTAAAAATCAATAATTACTACTATTAGTTCACACTCTCCCTTATGTGTGTGTATATGTATGTATACAATTATACGAAGTATGTGTGTGTGTATGTATGTATATATATATATATATGTGTGTGTGTGTGTGTATGTATATGTGTGTGTGTATGTATATATATGTGTGTGTATATATGTATGTGTTTGTATGTATGTATGTGTGTGTGTGTATTAAGCCTAACGCAACAAGGAGTCGACTGTTTGTCGATCTACACATTCTAAGACATGTAAATACAGAAAAAAGAATAAATATCTATAAAAAAATTTCTGTGACTGACCGTTTTTTTTTTAATTGACTAATTTCATGTGAATTTTAACGAAATATAACCAAAACGGTTAACACTTTACACAAAATTCTAATCAATCAATTAAAATTTTCTTTTCATTTTTCATACATAATATAGTTATCTTCAAAATGAACTGAAATCTAAGAGTTTAGTTAAAATGCAAAAATGTTATGAATATTTTTATGTTGCAATGCAAATTTGCAGTTTTGAAGTTTTTTTCTAACAAAAAAGGCTTAAGTAAAAAATATTTAAACTATATATCAAAATTTTTAGTTCATTTCGTAGACAATGCTATAAAGAACATTATCTTAAAATTTCATTTAAAAATATTAATTGATACTGGAGATATCATGTTAATGGTTAACAAATTCTATTGAAAAAATTATTTTGTGGAAAATGAGTTTAAAGCTCACATTTAAGGTATCCAACAACGTTCGAAGAAAACTTCTTGAACAATTGGATTTTTTTAAGAAACTATTTATGGTTTTTAGATATATTGTCAATAATAAACACAATAAATACAAAAACAATTATTTGAAAATATAATACATTTTGAGAAATTATAAAATTTGTCGTAAATTTCAATAAAATTGAACCGAAACGGTTGACAATCTACACAAAATTGCAATGTAGCAATCCTATTTATCTTTGTACACAAGTTATAGAGCATGAAAATGAATGAAATGAACCAAAATAAAAGAAACATTTTGAGACGCAAAGAAGTTATGATTTAGAATATGCGTATATATGCATTTTTTTCATAAATTAATAACTGAATTGCTCTAAAAACGCTAATAAAGGAAAAAGTATTTCGCCAACAATAATATTTTTGGTTCATTTCAGTGCCCACACCATTTAAACCACACGCTGAAATTTTTATGCAAATACCTCTATTAGTTTTGGAGATATCATGCCAACGGTGGAGAGTTTTTAAGAAAATTAAAGTTTTGTGAAAATTGAAGCTAGAGACAAATTTTAGTTTAAAAAATATGTGATCTGGATGATAAGTAAGGGCTTCCTTTTCCTAAAAGAGATTAAATGTTTAGGGAAAATAAAAGTCTGAACTATAAAAAATAATAAGAATTTAAAAAAAAATCGCCAATGTGGGCGATAACCAGTATTTTAAACGTAGTCGGATACCTTAATGCTAACCAGTATTCTTCCTCATAAAACAATCTAAAATTCAGATATTTGTAAATTAAACCTTCTTAACACTCTTTTTATATCGTTTTCACCTTTATGGACATCAATACAGGACCCGAATGGCAGAATTTGGAGCTCACCAAAATGTTGTTTCGTGACTCTATTCCAGATCATTTTCGGTGGCCTGGTGGTTGGAGATTCGATTCCACCAAAGAACCGTCTCGTAGGTGAGTTTGGTGTGATTTTGGCGGGGGCCAAATATCCTCCCGCTGGTGTGGTGTAGTGCGGTGAGGAGAAGGGAGTACCATGTTAGTTGTCGCCCTCATAATCTGACCACGGCACAGAATTAATGTGGAAAAAATTAAATGAGATTTACTATCAAAATAAAACGGGTCGATCTTATTTTAGCCCACCTTTGGCGAATAATAAGAATTTTTTGGCGAAAGGAAAGAATTCTTTTTTCTTAACCTTTTAATTCAAATACTTTCGATTTGGCAAGATTTTGAAAAATTGGCGAGATTTTGAAAAAGTCGCCAGAGGTGGGCTAAAATAGGATTTTACCAATAAAACGTAGAAAAAATATTTTTCAGTGAAAAAATCGCAAACATATGTAAGAAGCGAAAAGAGAATTACAATGTAAATAAATGCCCGAGAGAGTGAGAATGTTGCCAGATACCATCAATAAATTTTAAAAAAGTGGATGTTCAAAAGCTATGACCGTGCACTAGCAGCATGATAAAATTATTATTTGCGTTTTAAAAAGCAAAAAAAAAAAAAAAAATTATAAAACTTAAAAGTGACATTTTATAACAACTTCCATTCGAAGACTGAGACTTTCGGTTAATTTTCAAGTGCACTGCACTTTTTTAATTTGATATATCAAGGATTCTAGATGACATAAAATGAAAAGAAAATCGGTTTTGGAAAGAGAAATGTTTGAATTAAAATATTTTTGCAAAAACATTTTTGACCAATGTGGTCGAAAAATGCCATTTTCAGCCTTGCGAAATTGGTTTTTTTAAAATCATATATCAGTTTTTCAATGACTACAAATCTCATATTTCACCTCATCTCACCATTATAATATAATCTAATTTATAATGAGGAGTAATGCCGGCACCGTAGGGGTACCACGCCTTCCCGTGATCTAGGCGTTCCGGGTTCGAGTCCTGGTTCGGGCATAGTTGTTCTTCCCTTGTGTTCCATTTGTGCGATGTGTCTGTAGCAGCTACATTTCTATTTTATAATCTTTGTTTTTAATAAGTTGTCCTTTTAAAAAGTGGCAACAGAAGTAGCGTTTTGATGGAATAAAAATATAACGACTTGATATAGTTTCACTTATTTCAATTTGAAATATAATCTGGAATTATCATTCCGGAAAGATAATCTATATTAATAACCGATCTCAATGAGTTCCACATAACAGCGCTACAAGTTCCCCTTAAAAAGGATTTGTGCAAGCGAATGCGCGTGTGTGTGTCATCTTCATTTGAGCTAGAAAGACTTCTGCCTTCGGATGCTAAGGAGTCTTTACCCTCAGAAGCCACTGCATCCCCTTTCCGTGTTAACACGGGCATGACGTCATCATCATAAACGATTATTAATCTTTTTAGTAATAATACTTTCATTAGTTATAGCGAAAAGCTTAGAGTTCAACAGCCTTTTTTTTATTTCATTAAAATTCTATTTAAATTTCAACAAAAAAATTCGCTCCGCAGTACGTATTCCTGTGCTACTAAAGGCCTTATCACACGGTGAAATTTCGCCAGCACTTTTCCGTTTCTACCCTCAAAAACCGGTCAAGCAAGTTTCATAATCGGCAACTTTTTCGAACTAGCTCGAGAATGTTGTCGAAAATATTGTCCGCAAACGAAATTCAACCAATCATGTGAAACTTTGATGTGACGTCACTTTTCTTGTCGTTTGCTGACGGAAAGTGCCGAAGAGATTTTGCCGTGTGATAAGGCCTTAAGTGTATATGAGACAAAATCTGTTATAAGACGATTCTAGAACATGCATTCGATCCTGTAAAAAACAACACACACACACACACACACACACACGCACACACGCACACACACACGCACACACACACACACACACACAAACATTCATCTTTATTAGTTATGATAATTGGAGTAAGCTTTCAGATAATTGACGATAAATCAGAAATTTAAAAAAGTTTTTCACTTTTCCAAAAATTATAATTTTTCTAAATCCTAACTATCTTGTGATAAAACTTCGTTAATATAAATAGCAGAGTTGTCAACATGAATTATAAGACGAACTTCTGAAAATGAAACCTTTTTTATGTATGCAGTGGACTTCATTTTTGAAGTTAATATCTATGAAAGGCTTACCAAAATTTAAGCGCCGAAGGACACTCGAGAAAAATAATCTTTCCTTGACTTGAAGTGAAAGTGGAAAGTTTTTATCAAATTGATGAACAGAAAAAGAAATATATTTGTCTATTTTGACATCTCTCTCTCTCTCTCCTTTTTTTTTTTTTTTTTTTTTTTTACTACGAAGCTATGAAAATTTTTGGTTCAGATTGAAGAATAGAAAAAAAAAAAATAACCGAAAGATTTATTTTGACCTATTTTTTTCTACGAACCTAAACACAAAGCATAATGTATTATAAACATATAAAAGAACATATATGCATTCTGTACTTTTTAGTACAATACGAAGACAAACTCAAAACGTATATGCATTGTATATGCATTCTGATTCTTTTAGTGTCCTGCTATGATAAATACGAAACGTAATGTTATATATGTATTTGATTCTCTGCAGCATACTACGAAGGCAAACCCAAAACATAATATATGTATTCAGTCCTTTTTATTGTACTACGAAGTTAGAAACAAAATGCAATGTGTTGTATAAGTGTATCAGGAAAGAGGATGGGAAGGGGGGGGCAAACTGTTTTATGGAATCCTAATGAAAAAAGGGTGGAAACTGGAAAAAAAAAACTCATGGAAAACATTAAAAACGCTCATGAGAACTCATGATAAATGCGTGGAAATGGAGAGTCAGAAATAAAAATAAGATTTATCACAAGTTCCATGGAATTCTATGTATATTTCTCACATTTATTAAAAAACATGTTTTATTGCCTAAGGTGAAAAACATAAAATTCAAAAAAAAAAAAAAAAATGCCATCAGTATTACAGAAATCTCATCTCAGACCACACGCAAAAGTTTTTCACTGGTAGTTTATATAAAAAGAAAGATTTTTTTAATCTTTATCTCCAATTTTCGAAACCATTGCAATTCATTGCCATCAGAAGCCAAGTTGAGCGACATTGAATGTCAATCAAACCTCTCTGGGGCGGAGTTATACCTCAAGGGGCGTTATTCATCACAGCCAATGAGTGAGATAGGGGACAATTCCGTTGATGTCCTATTTCTGCTCGCTAGTTTGATCTTTTTCGGTTTTCTAAAACGAAAAGTTTATGTATAAGAAAATTGGAGAACTTGCTAGATATATAGATTTTTAAACTATATTTATTGCAAAGGCTTATAAAATGCAGTCTAATAAATGTTTGTATATTATTAAATTTAATGTTGTTTTCGAATATAATTATGGATATATCAGGTTATTTACAATCAACATTTTAAAGTAAAATGTATTGTAAATTTATTTTCGATTTATTTAAAGCTATTTTAAAATATACACTAGTTCTCTATGTTATATTACCAAATTTATTTATTGCTTTGTTTTTCTAGTTGCTATATTGATGTTCAATATTAAAAAGACTGTACCTTATACAATAACTAATAATAGCCTTACACAATAACTGATTTAGTGTTAATTCTTTTAAGTTTTAACACTTTCATCACTAAGGATGAATTAGATTTGTCCAAGAGAAAACAAGTATCAATTGTTCCAGCTATTGACATCTTTCTTATAAAAAATGCAAAAGTATCTTTAGATATGTATTATACGATATGCCTATATATATATTACAGATTTGTTAGTTATTACAGATCTAAATTAACAAAGACTAAATTAACAATTATTAAGAGACAAATTTTAGCCCACAGAAACTTGTAATTGGAAGTATCTAGAAGGCGATATATCTCGTCCGTAACATTGAAAGTGTTAAGCGTATTTAAAAAGTCAAAGCACTGTTATTAATCTCTGTTATTAATAAGAAACAAGTGTATGTGTGTGTTGAGCCCGTGCTAGCTGGTACGCTACAGGTCAGACATTTGATCTTGAACTACCAAATCTGGCACAAACATACTTCGGAGAGTAAGAATGCACCCCTACAGAGTGATGTTTTAAAAAAATTTCCTTAATTAAAAATTGAGCAATATTTTCAAGTTTTTACTCGATTTCTAACAATATTCTCGCTCAAAATTTATTTTTGTGTGTTTTCATGCATTAAAAATGTGTCTTTTCAATTAATTGCTGTAAGTTCTTAAGTTTAAAAATCAATTAGATATAGACTAATTTTTAAGTATATTTCCCAAATTACTTTATCAGCATTATTAAGAGTGAAATCTAAGTCATTTTCATTGTTTCATCAATTATTTAACCGCATAATTTTTTTATATTTTTGAAACCTTAAAAAAAAAATATTCTGATTGATATATGAGTAGTTTTCAAGACGAATAAAAAAGTGCAGTTTCAATACGACGAAAGCTAAAATATATATGATTTAAACATTCACGTTTCTAATAGCACTATGATGTCATGGTACTAGTCCAAATTACAAAAATATACATAAAAACTAAACAGATCATTTGTAAGACAATTAAGATAACGGCACTTCTCCATTACAACGGTGACCTAAAGGTGCCAAGAAAAGACTGTTTATTGGTCATGATTTTCGATCTATCGATAATTTCAAAATAATATAAAAATTGTTTCAATCTATTGCTAATATTTACTGTTCCAGCAACTCAATTCAAAGGAGGCAAAGCGTAATATAAGTCGATGGGGGAAAACGTTACTTTAGATACATATTATACCCCACAAAGTCGAAAAGAAATTAGAGAAATCAATTATAATAAAAGATATAAATGTACTCCCGCAGGCGTGGTGTGGATTTTTGGAGAGGGGAGTGCCAGCTCAGGTGTCGCCTTAGTCATCTGACCATGGTTCAAAAAGACGAAGTACATCCCTAAATAGACCTAGTGTTGCTTTACAATAGGATGTTAATATAACTAAAATAAAATAAACTTAGTAGGATGTGACTCATAGTTCGGAAATTCCTGTTCTATTTATTCTAAATTTGGAATGGCAATCAGAATGGGACAGTAAAGAGGCAAACGTTTCATTCTATGAAATATTCCATCAAATTTAGGCCTAATTTACCTAAAATTCGATATAATTATTTCTCTTTTAAGAATTGACCACACTAGACTTACACTTCAGCAGTTGTTGTTGGGAAGCCTAATCCTCGATGTACAATATGCTAATGCCTTTTGACAGTGCTGCACATTCTTATAGAGTGTTCATGTTTTAATTCTCAACGAGTGGAGCGTTTACATTCTCTTCACTTTGTTTTAAAAGACATCCTTCATAAACGGTCCCATCCTCAACCTTTTACCTTTTAAAAATGGTTGGTTTCTTCTATTTTATATGAGTATTGTTCATTCTCTTTTAATGCGTCAAGTCTACATAACAGGTTATTGTTATTTTTTAAATCAAAAATAGAATATTTTTAAATTTTAACATAACTTTTAATTAGCCTTTTAAAACGTGACCATGCGCCATTTTTACGAACCATATGTCTGCGTATACCTCGTAGTTGGCTCTGAATAATCAGAAGTGGTTTTAGCGATAGTAAACTCCATGAAATTCAAACTCTTTGCTAGTGTATAACTGATTTCTTTTAATGCAGAACCAGAGTCTGAAGTTTGCCTTACGCTTTTAAAAACTTAGTGAACGATAGCATCAAAAATAAACCACTACTTCAAATATTTAATATATCTTTAATGTAAATTTACTTTATTTCTTTTTAGTTTATTGTTAACTTTATAAAACTAGATATAATTCAATTTTAGAAATGCAGAACTAGAGTCTGAAGTTTGTCTTACGCTTTTAAAAACTTTCTGAATGATAACATAGAAAATAAACCACTACTTCAAATATTTAATATACTTTTAACGAACATTTATTTTATTTCTTTCTTTTTAGTTTAATGTTAACTTTATAAAACTAGTTATAATTCAATTTTAGAAATGTTTTAAACATTCCTATTTTTAAATAAATGCACAACTTTTAGCGATACAAAAAATATTTTTGTTGCAATAAGATTTCTGTATAACTTTGTTATCATTTTCCTTCATTCTTGAATGTTTATTTCAAAATTTATAATATAATCATCCATCGGTGTTTGCATTGCTGGGTAGGGTTTAAAAATATTCCCTCTCCTTTTATTTGTGTCATTGACGAATCTAAATTTGCTTTAGTTTATATAAATTAAAGGTTATTTTATGTTTAAAGTTACTGATTTATCAGTATGAAAATAAAATTAAGCTTAAATAAAAATAATTTATAGAATCGTAAATTTCACATTATATTCACATTATTTTATGTTGATTTATAACAAAAATAAATAATATGTAGTTTGCAATTTATATTATACTAGCTGGTACCCAGCGCGTTGTTGCCACAGAAGAAATAATCTTGAAAACATCGTTTGGAATTTGAAATAGTTATCTTGTTTTATTAAGAATGATAAGAAGAGTTATATTTATTTTCTTCTTGGCAAAGAATGCATTCATTGAAATTGAATGATATATACTTAGGAGAAGCATGAATAGTATTTATTCTATTTTTAGTATTCTATTCTATAATCAAATATTCCTTTTTATGTATCAGATTTGTGTATTCTTTCAGAATTGTAAAGTTTGGTGTTCTTTCAGAATGGTATTGAAAGAAACTATTTATTGTATCTTGTGATTCGTTTAATATTCGTTCAGTATTCTCAAGTTTAATATTAGGAAATGTGATTAAAATCTTTTCTTTTAAATTTATTAAACACTGAAAATATATTTATTCTATAAAACTTTAATATAGTTGAAAATATAATATTTTGAAAACTAAGATGGAGTATAATTATTTGTTATAGGATATTTTCGAAAGTTACTGTGAAAAAAACTAAAATTTTATTAAATGGTTAGTTAAAATTTCAAACCGATAGTAGAACTTTTTCACATTCTCTTTAAAAAAAACTATAACCTCAGAGAAAGATCTACATTGCATTTACATACAATAGCTACGAAATACTAACTTCTAGCTTAAATTTGGCATCTTTATTGAATCTTTTGTGTCTCCTTGGAGATTATTTGGTGGTTATTCCATGGTTAATAGATGCGGTAAATAGATCGGAAAATATTTTTTATACTTTAGATCAGTGCTCCGCAACCGGTGTGCCATGAGCCAGATACAGGTGTGCCGCGATCAAATACATTGTATTTGACATTTTACAATTTTTCATCATGTATTTAATACACAATGACAATTTTTTTCATAATAATGTCTATTTTTCTAAATATACTAAAGAATAATTATTATAACTAAATAATTATTCAATGTTACCCTGGTGAGAACAAATTTAAATAATGACATGACTTTAAAATTATACTTCTCCGAAGTTCCATTAGATGTTTTCTGGATTTACGTTAAAAAAAGAATATCCTCACATTTCCTACAAAGCAATCTAAACATTACTTCCATTTTCGACGACATATTTATGTGACCAAAGTTTTCAGCACTTGTATTAATTAAAAATGATAAGCGGTCATACTTAAAAGATCTTGACCAAGAACTTCGGGTCATGGTGTCAAATATTGAGCCAAATATAAAACTTTTGTGTTCATTGAAACAAGCGCAGGTATCACATTAATAATTATTATGATTGCGTAGAAATAAATATGTTAAAGTTTTTTGTATGTATACCTTTCAAATAAAAAACAAAATTTATTGTAAAGTTTGTGTATCAATGAATACATATATACTTTAGCTTCTGGTGTGTCGCGGAATTCTAGAAAGAAATAAGGTGCGTCGTAGGTGAGAAAAGGTTGCGGAGCACTGCTTTAGATGATTATATTATGCCTACAACCTTCGCGTAAGTGCAAGCAATATGTTGTCGAAGTTTTATCGGAATTGGATGAGTGATATGGCAGCACATAAGAGACATGATAATCGCTTTAATCTCATATTTGATATTCTTTTTTTATATTAGAGGATTGCTATTTGCTACAATCCTTTTCTAAATATAAATTTTGACTTGTATGTTCTTAAAGCTTTTTAATTCTTAGAAAATCAAGCTTTTAATTTTACTACACAAATTATCGATTTTGTTTCATTCTTAAGATTTTCTCTTGCAATTTTATTTAATTAATAAGTGACATTAATTTTTAACTGAGATATTGTTAACTAATTAACAGTCAACATCTTTTATCCAATTAGCAATATTTTATTATTTTCGACCAATAGATAAGAACATCTTATGGTAGAAACTAATAAAAGGAAATTCTCATTATTAGATGTATTGTGATATTTTAAGTCAATTATATTAAATTAAAGTGTTATTAAAATTAAAACAGTTGCCCATAAAATGTTTTCAATCGTGTGAAATTCTCCAAGATTCTGCAACAGTTTCTTGATGAAAGACAGTTACAAGAAATAACTTGATTGCAAAGACTTCCAGTCGCCTGATAACAGATTGCACATAAAATATTTTCAATCGTGTGAATTTCTCCAAGATTCTGCAACAGTTTCTTGATAAAAGACAGTGACAATAAATAACTTGATTGCAAAAACTCCGAGTCGCCTGATAACAGAACGTGCCTTTCTGATTAAAGCTTTAATTTGAGCACGGAATGAGGATGTAGTTAGTATCTGTTAGAAATTCAGAGTGAACCAGACGCCAAAAAAATATTTCTTTGATGCTATAATTTCATTTAATACATTGAAAGAAATCAAGTTCATTGCAAAAGGTTATTAAAAATATTATGCTATATTTTGCCGATTCAATAATTTGTTTAAAAAAATTGGAATATTATACGACAGATACAAAATTTATTGGAAGTCTATTTAGGGTCACAAAAATTTATCATGGTAGATTTACTAACTTGTTAGTACCCAATTATATCTGGGCACAATATTTCACTAAATTTCAATTAAATTATTTTTGAAGCAAAAAGTTTGTGATAGCAAAATTAAAATCCTGAGATTCTCCAAAGAAAACTTTAAATAATAATAATAATAATAAGCTAAAAGGCATTTGACAAATATGTATTACAAAAAAGAATTCATTCTAAAATTGAAAAATGTATTCTATGGTATTAGCACACAGTTTTCTCGATTTAAGGAAAAGCGGAATTAAATCTAAGCAATAGAGAAAATATAATAAAAATATATAAATAAATAAAAGAATAATATTATAAAATATAAAATAATAATATTTAAAAAAATTTTTAAAAATGTTCATGATTTGGGGAAATTAAGAATTCACTTTTAAATTTTAGGATGAACTCTTTTTCAAATCATGGGAAGATTATAATTTTAATTATAAATATCTCAGCTAATTTTACAGATAACATCAAAAAACTTTTTAAAATTTTATTGTTATTATTATTATTACAGTATACATACATTTTCTTTAAAAAAATTTTTGGACGATCACTTTACTTTATTGGTTTGCTTTATTTTGTTGAATATTTTTTTGTTAAATTTTTTTTTGGTCGTTGGACGCAATCTGTCTCACTAAAAGCAGTAAAGTCACTTTTCTACGGGTGCACGTTACTGCCTTGATATACCAGGCTCAATTTCGAATTCAAAGGCCTGAAAAATGACTTTACTAATCATTCTGTATATTATTCTTTCTAATTTATTTATTAAAATTGTTAAACTTGGATTTATTATTTTTTAATTAATCAGTATTTCTAAAAATTACAGCTTTTTTAATTGTAATGTGTTGAAAATGGAAACGTTTTACTATCTCTGCTAATGATAAAAGAGAATATGGTAATGATCATTGACGTTCAACAGATCATGTTTATTTAGATTTTATCCAATTTGGAATAAACATACTTTGTTTAGCAGAAAGTGCACCACGAAAATTTGTACAGATTTTAATTAGAATTATAATTAATTAAACTAATATTCTAATTTATATATATTCAAAAAATGTCCTTCTTACTGATATCAATTTAGCCGTTAGGCAAAATTATCTAAATTTTGGCAATTTATTTATTTTGCACACTTTTCATAGCACTTTCACTGTTACATGAAACTTAAAATTTTATTTCTGTTAAAGCTTAAGGAAAAACTATTCAGTTTACTACATGATAGTTTAGTTTAGTTATATTAACGTCCCGTTTTAAAGCAACACGAGGGCTATTTGGGGACGGACCTCGTAATTTTGAACCACGGTCAGATGACGAGGACGACACCTGAAGTGTCACCCCCCTCTCCACACCACGCCACACCAGCGGGAGGACGTTTGGCCTGACAGATTTAACGTGTAAGAGACCCCCTCACACGACGGCTCTTCGGTGGAATTGAGTCTCGAACCTGCAATCCTCCGGTTCCGAATCCTTACCACCAGGCCGCCGCGGCCCCAGTTTACTACATGATATAATGTTTAAGAATTTAAAACAATGCACACAAACGTTTAAACGCAAATAATATTTCTTTCGAACTAGTAGGTTAGCAAAGACGGTAAGTCTATGCATTTAAAATGATAACATATGTGGCAAAGAAATATCTCTTATTACTTATTGTCGAAAGACATCCATCAAATATCAACAAAATATATCTTACATATTGAACTGACATTTGAAGAACGTTTTTAGAGTTATATTTAATTCATAGCTTTGCGATCATTAATGAAGCAGGAAAAATTGATTAGAAATGTTCTGGGAAAGGCTCTCTTTGTCACCAAATGCATACACATTCAAACAGAGCAAAAAAGATGTAAAAAATCTAGAGACTCCAAATAAAAAGTTTAATCGAACGGAAAATGGGTTTAATGATCAGAAAATGAATATTCGTTATGTCATGCTCACAGAAATAGATGACCATATTTTCTAAAATAATTTATTTGCAAAAATGTACTTTGTATTATCTTAAGACTCACAAATTTACCATTTTTAATGATATTCAATTTCACTTCCTTATCATTTTTTTTTCTTAATTTTAAGTATGCTTCTTAATTTAGTTTGTTTAGAATACGTTTTGAAATGCCATGATGAAATTCAAATTCATCGCGTATTTCATTATTTCAATCACTTTTTTTTACTATTAATTCCATAGCTGGATTTTTATTTCCGCTTTTATCTCAAAAATATATGCACTTCTTAATTTGCAATAAACTGACTCAATTGAATTCGTGTTTTTTCAGTCATATAAATAAAAAGTGAATTAAAAAAAAGCATTCCGTATTAATTATTAAGCGACCTAAAAAAATTAATAATCCATACGAATAAGCTGGTGGTCAAAGGCCTCTAGTTGTAAATAATTTATAATTATTGTTATTCTCCGTATCATGAACATTTTTAAGACTTTTTTAAATATTATTAATTGTAACTATTTTTATCTCAAAGAAGATTTCACTTCTTCATTTCTTTTAATTTTAAGATCCAGTTTTTCTTTCTCAGATTGGAAATTCTATTTTTTTTTTTTAAATAAAATTTCGCTTTAAACAGAAATTTTGATATGCCGCATCATATTGCTACATATTCAAAATTAATCCATATAAATAAAAATGAATGTTTGTCTCTCATGCTTTCTTAAACATTTCAACCGATTGCGATGGAATTTGGTTAGCTTATTGCTTACATCTATGGGCATGGGCATAGGTATAGGCTTATGTATAATGGCTTATAGGCATAGTACAATTATCTAAAAAAAGAAAAATTTGGATCTCAGCCATATCTATTTACCAAGGATTAATCTCCAAATATATCGTCGGATTCAGTAGAAATGCTAAATCCAAGCTAAAGGTTAATATTTTATAGTTATTGAGAAAACATTCTGTGCAAGTCATTCTCAGAGGTGAGAACTGTATTACAGATTATGCGAGAAAATTTTGAGGAAACCAATCCTGTGAGCTTTAAATTTTAACGTTTTTCGCAGTAACCACCAAAAATATTATAGTACAAATAATTTTGCACTATCTTAATTTTCAAAAAATTATCTTTCCAACTATATTAACGATTTTAAGGTATAAATATATTTTCTATTTTTAATCAATTTAAAAAAAAGAATATTTTAATCACATTTTCTAACATTAAATTTGAGAATACCGAACGAATATTAAACGAGCCACGAGATACAATGAATAGTTTTCTTTGAATTACCATTTTGAAAGAACCCTAAGTATCACAATTCTAAAAAAATACACAAATCTAATACATAAAAAAGGATATTTGTTCGTATTTTATGTATTGTCGTACTGTTCATCCTATTTCGATAAAACATTGTCAAATTATTGATTGATTGCACTTAATATTATTTTTTCGGCGGCAGCAACACGCCGGGTACCAGCTAGCGTTATATAAATTAATGGAGCCTATAAATGCATTACATATGCATGCATCCAGCTCCATCTAGGCTGCATTGCATAGTTCCCTGCTTTCCATCAAACTGATTTATCATTAATTTCATGAATGAGAAGAGGAATGCTGTTCACCCCCGCTTGCGAGATCATCTACAGAATTCTCGATTGTAAAATCCAGTTTCACCCTTGGTGGCCAATTATATTTTGGAATTCAGGCCTCTGCCACTCTTAAAATTTAATAAATTTGATTGACAGCCATACTCGCCTGTAATGAAGTTGCACGTGTTGTCCGCTATCTTATCTCTTACAAGCGTAGGGACGTTGTTCAAGTTCAAATGCTCTGATAGTTGAACCGTAAGACTTTTACTTCATGCTCACTTTCAAATTAGTATTAAAAAAGGCCCTTTTTTGATTTCAGGAACAATCGAGACGGAAGTTTATTTTAATTAATTTATTTATTCATATGCGTCGTATAGAGAAATTATTATAATGGTTAAAGAATTCAACTCGGGATTTTTATGAATTACTACTCTTCAGACCTCTTACAGGTAAAAAAAACTTGTTTTTGGAAAATGTATGTCTATCTGTTTGTCTGAGACAAAGATAACTGAAAAACGCTTTGAGAAAAAAAAAAAAAAAACGCTATACATTTTTTGGTACAAATTTGTTGATTTCTATATAATTTTGATTAAAATCTCTTCAAAAGAAGTCTCTCTGAACATGAGTATTATGATAACTTTGAATATAAATGATTATGATAACTCTGAACGTGAGTGATTATGATAACTGTGAAGGTAAGTGATTATGATAACTCTGAATATAAGTGATTATGATAACTTTGAATATAAATGATTATAACTCTGATCATAAGTGATTATGATAACTGAATATA